>JACN01111827.1:0-16594 GCA_000787155.1 Scartelaos histophorus | reverse complement strand
AATGACATTTCATGTTTTTGTTCCATTATAGTGCCCATGTTCTGCAGACAGGTGCAAAGCAAAAAGTGGAGTGTTAAAAATTACTTTCACAGAATCAATTTTAACATTTTCTCAGGGTTTATATGAGTCCAATCTGTTCTAGAGTTAATTTAACATTTTTGGAAGTATTTAACTTTCAAATAGTAAAAATAACATGAGTTAAAAACAACTCACTCTTTTTGTTGTATGGGGTACTTACATCATTGATGAGCAGAACCAGCTGCTGAGACACTGTGCCCACAGCTCCACTGAGCCTCCTAAGATCTGCAGCGTTAGACAGGACTCGTTCTCTCTGTAACACACAAATGTACTCACTCTTACCCTTGCGAGGACATCGCAGCATTCTAAATGACTCTGATAATATGCATAGTTTGCTTTTTACTGGTATTTAATATCCTATCACACACAAAAAAATAGTTTATTAGTTTATTGTTCATCATAAAACACAATATTAATCTTAAACAAAACAAAAAGAAATGAAGTGAAAAGTCCTTTCACTTTTAAAACTTTTCATATTGGAAATCATAAGGTCACTGTGCATGTGATAAGCCAGTGGTTCCCAAAGTGGGTGTAGTATTTAAAATGGGATAAGTTTGTGAAATTAGTTTAATTGCAGTTGCAGGGTGAATTTCGGGGTTCCAGTTTCAATGCTTTGTAACACCTGTGATAAGTTACTTAACACAGCTCAAGGACTGTGGGTCAGATGGAAATGTTACTCTAGCTGCATGTGGAGTTTGCCTATGTCTAATGTCTAATGTGTATGCCTCCTCAGCCTCTCCATCTCCTCTTCTTCACAAGTGTCTCCTTACTCACATTTGTTTAGATACATTTCAATACTAATATTTGCTCAGATACCGTGAATAGCTTGGAGAAGTCGAGCTGCGTGAGGAAAAGGCGCTCGGCATGCTGCAGGACATCAGCGGGCAGTGCACACAGCTCTGTCTGCAGGGCGACCATCTTGTCTTCTCCTTCGTCCACTGTCAGAAACTGTCCCAGCATTGTCCGGTTACACACCAGGTCTTTCAGCTGCATTTGAGCTCCAGACGTCACCACCTGGACACAACATATAGAGGACACATAGAGGAAGATGGTTAAATGGCAAATGTAATGATAGGAAGGAAATAGGATATTTTTCCTGTAGAGTCAGTAAGTAAGGTGTTCAATCTCTGCTACTGGCAGTTAAAGATTAAGTATTATTCAATTTTTTTAAACATGTTATAATTGCCCTCAGAAAGTTGTACTCAGAATGATTCATGCATATTTGAGTAATCTTTATTCTACTGCAAAGATGCCACTGGTGCTAAAATCCCTGCAGTAATGTAGATAGCATCTAGTGGTTGTATGTGAGAATACAACTGGGGTGGATCAGCCAGTCTAATTACAGACAGTAGCTCTAAGGAGTAAAATGAGCTGAATGACCTAAAATATGCCTGATTTCTAGATTTTCTTTGATTAGGTGTCTGCCGCCCTCTGCTGCTAACAATGGAGAATGCAACTTTTATACCAAATCATGCATGCATGCTTTTTGTTGGCACTAAACTTGAACTGAATGTAATTGTATTGACCTGAGTGCAGAATTGATCAGAACGAGCACAGAACTTTTAGTTAGCTTTGGTTCAGGAGGAGACACACTCATCTCATGCATTACTTCCATGTGTGAATGAAACAAAGTCAAATCCAGGTGTGATTTGCTGAGGACATTTTACAACGATGACTATCTCGAGTGGATTGATTAGAATACTGCAACTAGGGCTGAAAGATCTGTGAGAAAAAAATCTAATTGTGATTTTTCTCATTTGTTTTATTCATGTTTTAATAATATGATTATGTTCAAAGTTCACATTTGATCCACATCCAGATAAACTGACAAAAAGAAAAACTGAAATCTGAACTGACAAATTGATACAAAAATCACATGTTAGAACATGTTTGTACAGATCTAAACTATAGGGTTAGTAGGTTATGCACAGTAAGACATGATATTTAGATGTGTGGAGAAACTGGGATGCTTAAAGAAATCTAGCCTTTGCGATTTGCTATTCATTAGGGGTGTAACGGTAAACAAAAATAACGGTTCGGTGCGTACCTCGATTTTGAGGCCATGGTCCGGTTCATTTTTGATACAGTATGGGAACAAAATGCAAAACATTATACAAATGGGAAAATAAATAAATGCAAAGTGCTTCTTGGTAATGCTAATAAGTTATAATTATAATTGTTTAGACCTGAATTAGACCTGGTTCAGTCCTGGTTTAGTTCTGGTTTAAACCTGGGCTGAACCTCGAGATGTCCCTCGAGGAAATCTCCCGCACCGAGCGGCTGCCCTTTCCCCGTTAAGTTAGACAGTATAACTCTGATGAACAGCTCCCTTGCAAACGAGCCCCACTCGCGCTAATTCAACGCACTCTAACACGATTAATTTGTGTAGAGGCATGACGGAATTGTAAGTCGGGGATGTAATATTTGCTTAAAGAGTTTTCCCTAAGCACCCGGATCATGAACGACTTGAATATTAAAGAGTCGACCCTCCGTGTAGCTGCATGTGTAGTGGTGGAATGTAAACACACAAACATTGTGTGAAGTCATTCGTGCTCAGCCCTGCACCGAACCGAACGCCCCGTAATGAAACGGTTCGGTACAAATACATGTACCGTTACACCCCTACTATTCATTCAAATTGCAATTTAAATTTGTGATTGATTTTGCAGCTCTGAATGTAACTGTGTGTCTTGTGTGTGAGATAGACAGACCTGAGCGTTGAGTCTGGCTCTGAGCAGCTGCTCCACAGACTCCGGGGGCAGGCTACTATTGGTCCGGAGATAAGACGAGAAGGTCTCATTGGCTCTGAGGTATTCTCCCACTGTCAGGTCTGAAACGCACACACAAGTCTTTTACACAGCACATTGAGGAGGTCTCTATGGCTGTCTCAGGTCTACAGCTTTGTGAAGTCAAGTTATGTCACTAAAGTCGGAGGTGCTTCTGTATTTTACATATGGACACAGGATCTAAAAGGCTATGGAGGCTAAAGTTGTCACAAGTATTGAAAATCAAATAATAATTGATAATAAAACTAATATCAAAACTAGATACTCATTTAAGCAAGTATCAATACTAAACAGTGACACTGACAGGAATGAATCTTTCCTGAATGTCTTTAGAATGATCTTGAGCTGTATCAGAACAAGTATAAAAGCATAGAAAGTAGTATACACCCATGAACCACTCTGGAATCTTCCTGTACCACTGACAATTACACAGATACAAGACCACATTGGAATAGAAAAGAAAGTACTACCATTTAATGTTGAAAATGTTTAAATTATTGTTTTGTTTTGTTTTTGTTTTGTTTTTTTGTGTTTTATTATCATCGTGGTATCAGAATTGGTATTGAGTATTGAGTCTACTCCTTAGTGTCCTTTGCATTTGCAGAATAAGTAATAACTTTGTAAATAAATTAGTAATAACATTATGCAAAATAAGTACTTAAAAAGAGCAACATTATAGTTATACAGTCTTAGAAGATAAAAACATGCATATCATTTTAATAAGTTGTTTCTCATTAAACACTAGTGTATAGTGTACAGTCTTTGGTTAAATCTTTGGCTGGATTTTGTATTGTGTGGTCCCTGTGAGCAGAGGAGCTACCTGGGTTCACTGTCCCACTTGTGTCAGATTTAGTGTAACCTGATCAGACTGCTTTGTAGCGTCTCTGCTCTGAATGAAGACAGATCCTCCACAGTGTACAGCCAGGCTTTATTTCAGCACACTGTTACAGCTCCATCACTGCTATTCTGTGTGGTACTAAACAAAAGCACCATTACTGGCTCAATGGAGTGTGTCTCTGTGGCTGTAACAGGAGCCAATAGTCCTCAAACTGTTCTACTGTATAATCATAAGGTCCTATATCAAGCAAAATGGACTCTTGTGAGCTCTACACGTTTTAGCATTTACAGTGGAATAATATAATAGGTAAAGGAACAACATTAAGGCTTCCATGGAAACAAGCAGGAGAAGGCCCTCTTTTCAGGTCAAATAAGAGAGTCAGGTTTGTGGAGGTGCAAGCCTGCTCACAGTAAGGGCACAAGTTTTACTTTGCTTTCATTCCAATAAAAACATCTAACATGTTTTTAGTATTTTTAGTCTATAAATGGCTAAAAGTTACACAGTGGGACTTTAAGAGTGATTTAGACAAAAATGTGTGAATGGTTAATATTATTAATACATGCCTTGAAAACATCTAAATTAGAGAGATTTATTCAAGTTTCTTTTCCACCATAGTCACAGTGGCTTTCTGAAGTGGAATTCAATGACTTCAGAAACTAGTCCCCAGCTCAATACTTATGATCACACTCATGTCCAGACATGACAAAAAGCATATTTAGATTGATAAATAAGTTTTGTATACTTGGCCAGATCCCAGGTGCGTTCCCCAGCCTTTGCACAGTGCGCCTCAGCTCCTGGAGGCCTGACACACTCCGGTTCCCACTGATGGACAGGAGGCTCTGAGCGTCCACAAACACACGGGACAATCTGCACACACAACACACATGAGCTTATACCCTACTCATACACTGTGACCTCTGTAAAACACAAGTAGAACACAAGATACATGTCCTTATTTGGGAATTTGGGAAATGACATAATGTTGGTTGTTTTGTGTAAAATATTCACTATTTATGTGACCAACAAGTCCAGTACAAATCTACTGTAAAAGCAGCTCTTGAGGTCAAAATAAGTCTGCTGTGTACTGCACCAATTAGAAACCATTTTAATGTCCAATAATCTGGTAGGGGGTGTTAGCATGATGGTTGATGTAAGCAGAAGTCCATCCTAGTCTCTGAGAGTTATAAAAAGCTCTTATAAACTCATTGTGGTGAATAATTAGGATGCTCAGACTGCATAAGTTAAGTGAGGAATAACTTTGGACCACTGAAACTGGTTTAAAATGAACTTTTGTTTTTCATGTTTTTAAGACAGTAAAAATCAGACATTGTGCCTTAAAAAACCAGCAGAGCTTTGTGTATATGATGACATACATGGAGTTATTGAAGTTGTCCACTTGTCCAGGCGTCTCTCCGGCTGTGGGGCTGTGGAAACATGGGTTGTTGATGTTGCAGATGATGCCTTGGATCCAGGGCAGAGTTCCTGCAGAAGGTAAGGCTTTGTTTGGGAAATGACCTACAAAAAACACAACAATGAGAACAACAATTTGTATTTCTAAAAAAAATGAAGAATGACACTTTTTGGTATTTGTACTGATGATCTAAGGAGTTGTGTTTTATTTCATTCACACATGTTTGAGTAACACTTTCCTCCACTCCACCCACTCCACTCCACACACCTTCACAAGAATCATTTGGATGATTTCAGTCTTGGAATTTCCTACTGAACTAAAGGTAAAAGAAGCTGTTAACTTGAACACTACTGCTTCATGACATCACAAGGTGGAACAGAGCATTTTGAGCTTTGGAGCTGTAGACAGACACATTCCAACATGTGTGAATGAAACAAAACACAACTCCAGAGATGTTCTAAGAAGATAACATTATAACCTGGATTAAAGCGCAAAGAAATAATTTTAAAAAAGCATGGAATTTATTCCAAGGTTGCGTAAAGAAAAATCACTTGATAGGATTTTTTTAATGTCAATTCAAATAATGTATGTGAATGTTTGTGTGTGTCTGCTTTTAAGAATAGCCCATGTGAAGTCTTCATGGACACATGAGGGGTGGACAGTGCGTGCTGGTCCACACCCTTAAACTGGACTAATCCTCTGGAGCAGCTGACCTCTTGTTCACCTGTGTAACTCCCCCTGGCTCAGCTTGCACACAGAGAAATCACACTCTCTATTTTTGGGACATAACTGAAAACACAATTTGAAATATATGCTCACATCTGTCGAGGAAGAATAGACATATGAATGTAGTTTCCACCATATTCAGTAGAGCAGAACAAACACACATATTGTTCAAGAGTAAATTTAAAAGTCCTATATTTACACTAAATTGACTTGTGAGCTTTAATCTATGTGTAATGTTGTGACCTCATCAAGAACATACATGGAGTTTTGTTTTGTTTCATTCACACATTTGAGTAATCCTGCATATTTAGTCTGTCGACATCTCCAGAGATCAAAATGCTCTGTTCCACTGAGTGATGTCATGTAGAGGTAATTTTCAAGTTGACAGCTCCTTTTAACTTTTGTTTAGTAGAGGAAGGGAATTCCAGGGCTGAAAACATCCAAGTGATTCTTGTGAAGGTGTGTGGAGTTTAAAAATACATTTGAGCACTTTCTAAATTAACAAATGACATCACAAGGTGGAAGAGTGTTTTCTGTTTGAAAGAACTCTGAAGTGTGAATGAAACAAAACACAACTCTGTGTGTTTGTGGTGAAGAAACAATATGAGAACAAAAGACATACGGGCCCTTTAATCTTGTATTTTATCATTAGGACTGCAAGACACTATATTCTGCAATCATCAGTCATATTCTGCAATCATCAATCATATCCTAGATTTTTATTTCTTGGCATCATAAATAATAAAAACTACATGCCTTTATTTACTAGTCAAACTCTTTGTACTCATATCTAATGTAGGATCTAATGAAAAAGATCATGAGAAAAAAACAACTTAACAGTGCATTTCTGTCCGATGGAGAACTTGGTGTTGCTGCAATATACTTGCAATGAGAATTATTGCATCAGCCGATCTTGCTGAATTTCTGCAATACACTGCATAGCTCTATTTCTTTTGTTTTCAAGTTTTCAACTAAACCATAATTGTAATGGATGTGAGCACTTTTTGTAATCATAATGAATATTTGATGGAAGCTCAGGTGTAAGTAGCACTTACATTGACTCTGCTTATATGGAGGGTGGGAGTGGCGCACTGAGATGAGGATGACAAAGAGGAAGAGGGGCCAGAGCAGCTCGATGATCAACTGGATCTGCACACGACACATAACAGAATATCAAGTCAATACCTGAAGAGGCTGAAGTGTCTTGTCCAAAAAACAGCTACTGACTGAAGGTGCGCAGAAGACTTCAAGCATGTGTGTCTTCCACAATGGAATAAGGAATAATCCAATGTCAAATTTATGTATTTGGCTCACCTTTGCTACAATAACACATGGAATTACCTTAGACAGGTTCAAAACGCATATGCCTACCTTTAAACCACTGACTGTATATTATGGACATCTTCTCATCACTCTGCCCATTCACTGTTAGAGCTATAAGATAGACAGGTAGTCATGAGTGGCTCCTCTCTGAGTTATTAGATATGTACCAGCTTTATCCAATCAAGCCTGTTTCACATGTATCTTCCATAGTGCCACAGTGTTTGAGGCTAGAGAAGTTTAGGACCTAACATAGCTTTGACACATGGAAAGTCTCCAGAGGATTTCATTGTGTGTTTCCACTCTGTGTTCAGCCCTGGCAGCCTGCAGTCAGATTACAGCCATGGCAGCCTGCCATCATGAGGAAGATTTAAACAGTGTCCAAACGTATTGCTTCAAACCTCTGGTCACACTCTTATGATCTTACCTGGGCCTTCACATCCACTAAATCTCAGGGCTCCACAAGGGCTAGAGGGGCATTTACTAAAGTCAGAATGGCTCCTATTATAATAGCTGGGGCAAGTTTGTGGTGTCTGAAAAATGACCTGGATCTAGAGTTTAATAAGAACTCTTTTGTAATCTACATTGTATTTGATTTACTCTAGAGTAGTTGTTGTTGTTCTCCTATGGGTTGTTTCTTGCTTAGAATCATATTAGTAAGTTTTTAGCTCATATTAGGACCTGGATTATCCTTTCATAGACCAGTCTGGTGACACTTACAAGGCCAGGACTTTCCTTAGGAGGTACTTTGAGAGTGACTGATTCTAGAATTTCAAATATACAGTAAGACTACTGCAATAAGTTTACAAGTAAAGAGAAACATATATGCCATAATGAACCAGATCTTAAAGAACAAAGCAGTACTAGCACCACAGTTTGAGAAGCACTGCTCTCACCCACAGAGGCAGAACATTAATGGTGTGCTCATACCTTGTTCCTGCGTCTGTAGGTGATGTTCTTCCACAGTAACAGGAGGAGCTGCTGAAAGGCGTCCATCTCTGTGAGGGTCACCTATCCATGTTCTCACACTGGAGACAAACAACAAAAATTGTTGATCAGGCATCACATACCAACACTGTGTCTGGGGCATCATTAACTGCACTGACTAATCATATTAAGTAGTTATTTATTCACTTGTCATGTAAAATGTGTCTTGCAAAAGTGCTGTGGATTTCAAAGTACTGTTGCCTTTATTAAGGTAGGTACACTAGGTACACTAGAGATACATCACAAACATGACATTAGTATGTAATACTACTATAGACAAAACTGTATTTTCTTTACACTCATGATACACAAAGAAAAGCCTTCAAGCTCCACATGATAAATATTGAACTTTTTCATGATATTCAAATTTTTTGAGATGTACCTGTATGTAACTGTCAAATGGTTGGCAGTGCAATTCTAGCTCCCGCAGACGAATGCTGATATTGTGTCCTGGGACAAGACACTTAACCCATCCCACCCCTAGTGTCTGCGTGCACTGTTGTGTGTGTGTGAATGGGTGAGTGGTTCCTTGATATAAAGCACTTTGAGCCTTTTGTGACCAAAATCTACTTCTTAGGGCTTCCTATTATGTTAAAATTTTCCCTCATCAAAAACATTCCTGAAGAAGTTTTAGGTGTTATCCTTGTATGTTCGAGTAATTTACATTACATTACATTAAATGCATTACTATATATTTGATTTGAACATGTTTACCATGTATTTGAGGGCACAGATGGGACATGCTTATGGAATTGTAAATCTAAATCTTACATACATTTCCTTAAATCTACCATATTTCAGCCTTTATTTCATTAAAATGAACTGGAAAAATATCTTCCATTAAAAAAAAAAAAAAAAAATCTATTTCTTCCAGTACTCACTTATTACTCCTACCCTCCCTCTTGTATTGTGTTGTGTTGTATGGCTATTGAATGGTACCTACCTATGCTTTGTGACCTGTTTCAGACAATCCTCTCCTTGATCCTGAAATCCTCCTGATCCAAAGCTTACCTCTGTTTCTCGCTTCACTCCTGCTCCTTTAAAGACATTTTACAATTCTGTTATGATAATTTCACCCAAATTTTTTAGCCATTAACTTATGGTGCAAGCTGATTGTTTACTTCCTGGTTAATATGTTTGGCAAGTCACCAAAAACAATCACATTTTTGAAATATAAAAATAGACTGACATATATACAAATGAAAATGAAGTTATAATTTGATTTTATTGCATGTTTGTAGACAATAGTATATTTAATACTGTATAATTCTGTATTGCAGACTGTTGCAGCGCAGTTTTTTTTTTTGTTTGTTTTAATTTATCAGTTTATTTATTTATTTATTACGTTTGCAAGTTCGCAGTAGAATAAATTAATATATTTCTAGCTTGAAGATAAGACATATTAAGCATCAGCTGTTAATTTGTTTCTTGAATTACACAACCTGACTACCGGTATCATCAAGCTATTACATTGGTAGCTCCGGCGCTATTAAAAGCACTTTAAAATCAAATAAACCAAGATAATTAACCGTGATAGCTGGTTTTATGTCTGTCTATGATTACCTGGGTGGTTTAAGCAGATATAGCCCGCTTATCTCCGGAGAAGTGCAGTTTATTGCGGGTTTGTTGCGGGGGGAGGACGCGGTCAGACTCTGCTCCATTCCTCCTGCGTCCTAAAGCAGGTTAGCTAACGCGACCCGCCTCCTCCGCTTCCGGATTGGTCAGTGCTTTTCCGGGAGGTGGTACAAGCGAGCCGGCAAGCGAACTGATTGGCTGTCAACTGTGTTTTGGTAAATACTTGATGCGAATTGGTTCATTGTCGGCTCTAAGTTCGCGACAGTACTCGACCCCATGTACTCAGTTTTGTTACTCAAGTAAAAGTATAGATACAAGGAGTACTAAGAGCAAAAAGTATTTTGCAGACATTTTTAAATTTAAACGTAAAATGTACTTACTTTGTCTTCCAAATACAAACTACATACAAACTACAACTAATGCACAAATCTCCAGATCATATTTCTTTTGTGCCATCTAATTATTGGCTTATCTGAATACTCCAGATGTAATCTATATAGATATATTTGTCTGGCCAAGTAAACGTACACAGTGAGGTCAATGGTTTGTACAATCCAGTGAACAGACACAATAAACAACACTGATATCATAACATTATGTTTAATAAAGATTGAAAAGAGCAAATTCTTAAAAATATAGACATCTTTCTCTTGCAAATAAGGCAGTTAACTTTGCATATGTTAAGCTCGGGTGAGGAGAGGCACAGCTTCTCTGTAAACACAAGCACTAACAGACTAGTGATACTATGCAGCTGATATTAACAACATTCTGCCGGCTGAAGCCAACTAGAGGCACTGAAACACCACAAATGTTTGTATTATGTTGTTTAAATCCAAATCTTAAAACTTACTTGGTAGTGTCACTATAGTTACTGCTGAATATTCCGACATAGCCATACATGCAATACCCCTCAGCAAGATGTCACTGCAAAGTATTAATAGACTCAATTGTTTCCAATACAAACACTGAGGCACTGGCAGCCCAAGTCTAAAATGTAATAAAAATACAGCATTGTCAGCATTGTATCTAGTACACACAGTTAGTGCTGTCATATTGCTCTTGAGGATACAGTAATTACACCTTAAACTACTGTTGCATTAATAAACATAAATACTAAAAAGGGACTTGCATGTCCCCATTTTAAAATATCTTTACATCATATAATGACAGTGAACGAGCTGAGCATGTAGTTCATGATAGATTGCATATGTAGGTCACAGGTCACAGGTAGACGGGCTGTTCCTGTCCCGTGAGGAGGCGGTACGTGGAGGCGGGCATGGTCTTCAGGTGGATCTGGGGGAACACACAAGTAGCACTTCAGTGATTGTGTAGATGTCATCAGACAAGAGTATGTTTCAGTTGAGGCTGGTGACACTGAGCTCAGAGGTGGCACGTCATCTGCATGATTCCAAATTTTCAATTTATGTCTACTGTGCTGCATTATAGCCAAAGTGATAGCCAAATCACTCCCTTGAAAACAAGCTGGAGCGCTCCTACAGGCCAAATAAGAGGTTTATGGAGATGCAAGCAAACCATCCAAATTGAAAAAAGTTAATTTTCTTTGCTCAATGGTTCATATTTGGGCATTAATTATAACCACACTGATTAACCATCTGCAAATACTTTGTTGAATAGTTTGGAAATAAAGTATTAGACCCTGTCCTACAGATCCTGTCCCACAGACTCTGTCCGAAAGGCCATAGACCCTGTTCCACAGACCCTGTCCCGCAGGCCCCGTCCTGTAGACTCTGTACCTCTCCCACAGCATTGGTGAGGGTCTGGATGATCTTGTCGTGGGTAGTGGCCACCACACTCTGGCCGTTGATCTCGATGATGCGGTGACCAACTCGGATGCCCCCCCTCTCTGCAATGCCTCCGCGCATCAGACTGCAGATCTGTGAGGGCAGACAGGCTCGTCACATACGTACAGAATCAGCATAAGATAATCATCAGCAATGCCTTTGCAACAATGCAGCAATGTGAGCAATGTGATTTTTTTATCAGCTCGAGTTGAATCCATCACTGGGGACAATTTGCAACTCCTCATGACTAAGCACTTGTAATGTATAATGGAAAATAACAATGTACAGTACTTTTACTTTTATTTCACTACATTTGTACTTTCTACTCCAGTCTTCCTTCCACCACAAATTCTCCACCAAAAATGAACAACAAACAGCTTGGAGTGGAACAAGATCTTGTGCTACAAGAGATAAAATGTGGTTAAAATCATGACTACTGGTGAGTTACACCTCTTAAGACCCTGTACTTTCAAAAAGCAGATCTACAATGACAGCACAAATATTAAATACATGAAAAATGTAGATGCCAAAATTTTAACTTCATAACTCAAATCATATTTTATAAGTTATTAAGTCTTGTCTTGTGTCTCATCCCATCTTTATAAGCAACCTTTGAGCATTCTTACAATTTTTTTGTTATCCAGTTTTGTTATCCAGTTGTTATCCACAAATAAATAAAATGTCAAGTGTAAAGAAGGTGCCATACAATGCCATCCTCGACGCTGAAGCCCAGCTGGTACTTGGGGTCCGGTCTCCTGATGATGGCCATGGTCACCGGGGGGCAGTGCACTATGCTCAGCTTCACATACTTCTGACTTTTCAAATCCTGAAAACAACACAGTTTTATCATGACTCCATATAACCATACGTGTATTACTGCTTGAGATGAGAGGATGGTTCACAAAGCCAGGCTGTTTACAGGATAACCTGAAAATTGACCCATGTGTTGTAGTTATTCAAAGCAGCCTCTGTCGCTGTGTTTCTTATGCAAAGTGAGAGGAGCAGAGACACTTCAGGCAGTGGCTATGCTATACATTATACATTCCACACAGTATGGCATTAAACTCCAGGGAGACTAGTCTGAGGCATCACCATGGCAACCGTCAGATCTATGGAACAACAACCCAGTTCACAGTAAGAACTCTAAGCACTAATATAAAAGAGATAAGCCATGATATGAAACATTCCAGACAAGTAGGGAGCAAACCCCATACCAGACAATGAAACAGTGGACCATTAAGGAACTGTTTATAACCTGCAATCTTAGAGTTTTAAAAAAGCTACTACAATGAAACTGTTGAAACCAGATCCTTCACCTGCAGATAGAGACACATCCAAAGTTGTCTCATTCTCAGTATATGGAAAGACCAGGCCTCATGTGAAGCTCAGAATTTCCAGAACTGCCTCCTTGGACTGCAGAGGCTGCACTGACTCCGGGTTAATTGCAGCAGTGACCATTCAGATCAGAGGGAGTCTGGATTTCAGCACTGAAACTGTCAACCCAAATGAAAGACTTCTGACTGGATAATCGTCTTGAGAACCAAAACATCTAAACACAACTTCATGTCCAAAGCTTTTGTAATCCAGAATAAATCTGCATTAAAATTGTTCTGAATACAAGCTCTATTTCATTTTGGATAAGATAGGTCACGTTACATATAGTTCCTTTAAGGCGATATAAATGTTAAGTTTTAAAAATCTAATTTGTGCTCAATCTAAAAAAATAAATACAAATATGCCCTTCCCCCTCATCTCACTCGTTCATAAAAGTGTGTAAGCCCCTCCCCCCTGGAGCACACACCCTAATGATGTTCTGGCAGGTGGAGATGGGCAGTCCCACCAGGCTGGTTCCATTCACGCTCATGATCCTGTCTCCAATGCTGAGCTCCCCGCAGCGCTCTGCCGGACCCCCGTGGAGCATGTTGGCCACCACTACAGTGGGCAGGATAGACCCCCAACCTGACTCAACCACAGCCAGACCCAGCATCTCCCCCGGAGGCTTAGTGATCACCACCTGCACACACAGGAGGACAAGTGCAGGTCAGTGTTGCGTACAAATTCAACTCAATTTTGATACTAAGAAATAGACTCGATACTGACTCTGTTACAACAATGATATAAAATACTCTTTAGAAAATAGAATATGATTTTCAAATTAAATGATAATACTTTCTTTTCTATTCCATGTCTCCTTATATATGTGTGTAATCCTCAGTGGTCCAGGTAGGATCCTCAGTGTCTATGGGTGTATACTAGTCTATGTGCTCTTATAATTGTTCTGATACAGCTCAAGATCATTCTAAAGACATTCAGGAGAGATTCATCTCTGTCCTGTCAGTGGGACTTTTTCAGTACTGACACCTGCTGAAACGAGTATCCACTGTCAATGCTAGTTTTAGTATCGAGTAGTATCTGATTTTCAATACTTTGACATGTGTATGCCTGTATCACCGTACTTCTTTGAGGTTCTGTTCATCACAGAAGTGGGCCAGATCTCCGTTGTACAGCTCCTGACTCTCCAAGTAGTGGCTGTACTCTCCGGGCTTCAGGTCACTGGCTCGGATCCCGTTCACCTGCAGGAACTGCTGATAGGCCACTCCGAAGGCCTGCCCTATGGCCTGAGCGATCACCTGTGCCTACATACATACAAACACCCACACACACACCATAAGTTTCAGTGCTTCTTGTAAGGACATACATTAATTTCCCGGAGACTGATTACTTCTATGGTGTATTAACAGTCAATACAATGTGATGACTACAGACCCACACACAGGACCCAATAGGCTCTATTCACGCTACGTCACAAACCAGGAAGACGTTTGGAAAGAAGTGAGTACAACTTCCAGCATAAGTCTAACAGAACCTAGAAAAAATGAGAAAATTACCCAGTTTTCTTCATCTACAGGTCAGTGTAACGTTCGGCGAATCAGCAATTACAACCAAACATATCACAGTCGGTAGAGCCCAGTGTCAGTAACTACACTGGAAGTTTTAATCAATTCTTTGCAAACGTCTTCCTGGTTTGTGATGTAAGCGTGTAAAGAGCCCAACGGCAAAGGGTTGAAGTTTCATAGACCTTTCACAGTTATGTCTTTGTTTCTAGTGAGACGCAGCTCAAGTCCTCTTATGCCATGGCTAATTTCCTTTTAAGGAAGACCCCCTTCTCTTTTTTTCTATCCTCCTCAATCCTCCTCTCCCTGTCTTTCCATGCCTCTGCTCTGCCTCCCATGTCCTCCTCTTTTCCCTCTAATCCAGCCAGGCCCATGAAGTTCTGGGACAACTGCCACAGCACTTTAATATTCATGAGAGCCACCAGTGCCACATTCACGTAGCACCAAAAACATACACTTTACATTACTTAGGCTTAAAAACACTACTGCTACTACTACTGACACGCAAGTCAGAAGTCATAAGCCTCAATGTTTCCATAAAGGACTGCACGGATGACATATAACACGACTCAAGATGTGTTTGGTCAGGCTTAAAGCTGCACTATGTCACTTTTCTGGTGGAGGATCTACCATCTCCTTGTCTTATTGAGATGTTATAGCTTTGTGTGGAAATCACAGGTCACATTGTATAGAGGCAAGCCCCGTCCCTGTCTTTAAAAGTATTTGCTTTGCAACAATACACTTATAATAGAAATGCATACACATCTATGTATGATAGATAAGTGTAAAGATCTTATATTACACAACACTGAACAGAGTGTTTTTTATTTGAGAGAAAAACTCAGTCGAAATCTGCAGGGTTTGTGTGTTAAACATGTGAATGAAACAAAACACAACTCCAGGTCTGTCTGTGATGAGGCCACCTCATATAATGCAGTCATATAATCAATTCTGAGATGCACTAGCTGGGCCACACTTTCCTGACATCATGGAGAGCCAAATCAGACTGAAAAAGGTCTGATTGCTATCCAGTTCCAGATTTTGTGTGACTCTGCACTCACGTCCTCAGAGGTGAAGACGTGGCAGATCATCAGACACTTCTTCTGGCTCTCGGCCTCTGGTCCTTTGCGTTTCCTTCGGGCCATAAGCACCACAATGTGTCCAATATCTGCAATGTATGAGATCATCTGCAGGGAGTGATCCATCATGGCGTCCTGTACACAACAACAACAACAACAAATAAGATGGAAATCTCTGAAGGACTCCCTTCATGCATACGGTCTTACCCGAGCATGTTTTTGCAGTGTATTACCTGTGTGTCTGCAGTCAGCACTTTGATTCTTTTAGTGGAGATGAACAGGTCCACTTCAGTCATGGGCTGAGACTCTCCCTCTGGGGCCTGACACAAACACAATATCATCATCGCCACCATTATCATCATTATCATTATCATCATCATCACCACCATCACCATGGAGCTCAACAGTCCCATTTATTTTTAGACATAGATGTTCAAATATTTTGACGGTTGTCAGTCATCCAACTAGGATCCACAGCAAAGGAGAAATTCAATTCTGACAAGTTTTTTCTAATTTTGTCTAAACAGAATTGAATTTGGAGTTTAAAAGGCACGATGGAGGCTAACCTGGTATGTGGTAATGTTCATAACGTGGTTGTGGATTTAAGTTTTTTGACTGACCACAGTTAGCCAAGAAATACACTAAAATAAAAGCAATCCCAGCTGGTGGGAGGCCCTGTTTGTGGGCAGTTCATGTTGGTGGGTGGGGCCTGTTGGTTCCCACAGTTCCTCACCTTGATGCGGTCCACGGCCTCCTGTGCCTGGCTCATGCGGGCGTTGGTGGAGGGGTTCCGGTCTGACCTGATCTGAGTGGAGCCCAGGTACTTGGCCCCAAATATGACCCCATCCAGCAGGTCCTCAGGGTCACACGGCCCAGGCACTAGGGTCAAAGGGCACAGATACAGACTGGGTATGTTTTCAGGCTTTCAGGCTAACACTGGCTCATGTTACTTACCATCTTTGTATGAGGGCTCAGCTTCCTGTAAGACAATGCCAAAAAATTTGACTTTCTTATCCACTGATCCAGACTGATAAAAGCTTACATTAATATTCTTAAACTTACATTTCCCGTCCTGTCCTGTCCACAGGAAGGAACTAA
>KN493640.1:18452-35779 GCA_000787155.1 Scartelaos histophorus | reverse complement strand
ATTTTTCTATGGCTCACTTCCACCATGACCAGTACATGGAGTCTGTTTAAAGCAAGGATCTATTAAAATAACTGGATTGCTGGTTGTAGCTGCCTCCAGTTGACGTACTGGACACTCACTGGTATGAAAAAAAGATAAATTAAGTATACAATTTCTCATGTAATTACAAACTGCGCGTGTTTGGCTGAATGGGCACCTACAACTTTCAAAAATGTCGGATTTTAGGCAGATTTTTACCCATTTTTACATCTTTTTCTTAGCTCCAAATCCTTCAGTTGTTTTAGAAAACGTTTTTATTCGTTAGCTCAGGCTCCGCTCTGGATCTTCTCGTTCTGACTGATCAAAGAGATGACAAAAAAATTCAAAATAAAAGTAAAAGTAGAAGAAAAGTAAAAGTATATCCTAATGCCACATACCACAGTGAGTTAATCTATATTGTAATCCTCAGTCTTTTTTTATTATGGTTAAAACAGCATAAAAATAATACTATAATAACAGTTTTATTTCAAACAATGCAAATAATTTTCTGTCTTTATTTTAGTTTTTTTCCTCATGTATTTGCTCAGGTTTGATTGTACAGTCCTATCTCTGACCTACAACTGAGGCCATCCACTGCAGCAGGTCTTAATTTGCTCTGTTTTGACAATCAATGTTCTTTTCCTGGTTTCCATGGGAGACCGACATCCAAAAGCAAAGGCCACGTAGACAATAATTTCAATCGCACTCTGACTTCATTTAAACTTAATATGAGCAGAATGGTGCCGCCAATTTCTGTACCATTACCATGTCTACAGGTAAGTGCATGTGCGTGACGGGGAGAGGGAGAAAATGGCCTCCTATGTCCTACGTGTCCAGACCATAATGTTACCTTTGTAGACTGTGAAGAGGTGATTTTATGCTGTTTTATACTTCCTGTTATGTCAAAAGGCAAAACAGCAGTCGGGTAAACACTAATGAATGAGATGCTGTTCCGACGCTTTTATTTTTAATACATATAATGGCGTCCATGGAGATTCAGTTGCTGTTTTTGTGCTTTGTGGAACCTAAAGCTTGGAAAAAGAAGCTCAGTTTGGAGTTTGGGTTCTGCATGTTGTGGATTTGATGTGTGTGGTTTTTATTTTTTTGGTGTTGCTTAAGTGTCTTGCTCAAGGACACAATGACAGCATGCACTAAGGAAACATTTACAAACCGTTGTACCTGATTTCTACCATCTTAAAAACTTGAACAACAGACTAGTTCATTTTAAACTATTTGCAGTGGTTCAAAGTTGGGCTCCTCACCTACCTTATGCATTTTTATTATTTATCAGTGCATTTCACAACTTACAGAGACAAAAATGGAGTTTACAGTAAAGTTAGCAACAATTAGCATGCTAGTAGAGCATGTCCTGATTATCGAACAGTAAAATGTTTTATAATTCAATGCAGACAGTACATCGCAGATTTATTTTTAGCTGCTTATACAGTAGATTTGTACTCAGACAAGACACATTTTGCTCAAATACAACAGTTCTAATGTGCCTTATTGTAACATATTGGATCATATGTATGGAAGAACCTCAGACAGAAAAGCCAATGTGCACTTGAAAGTGCATTTGTGAAAGTTGTCTCTGCACTCTTCTGTTTTGTCATAGATTGATAAGAAAAGAAAGTGGTTTATATTGTTTAATTCATCTTTGATTTCCCTCATCAGACATTCAGATTTGTACTATAAATCAGCTCCAGGCTCAGGAAGAGAACAGACTAAACACAAACACTCAGACATATCCACATATACAGTCCAGCCCTATACCGCCCCACACATTTAAGATGCTCTCCCAGGTCTATGGAAGCATAATAACAGCTTTTGCTGGAGTGTGCTGGATTTCATGCACAGGTAGCTATGTTTTTTTCCCCTCTTTTTGAAGCCAACATTACAGCAAGCACATACTCACCAGCAGTCACCCACATACCACTAAAATACAGATACAGACTGAGCAGACAGGCTTCTATTCAGTCTGTGTCACATCCAGTGAATATCGTCCGATAACAATGTAAATTGCTCAGGATTAAACGCCTAAAAGCAACCATTATTAACAAAATCAGCCATTTTTGCAGCAATGCAGTAGCCTGAATAAAAGAGCTAAACAAAAGAGCCATGGAACACTGTGAACTTTTAAATAAATTGAGCTCACTATATTATCAGCACACTTTTCAATGAATGCCAAATTTAGTATTAAACATCTCCATTGGTTAACATTAAGCTAAATAAAAATGTTCCATATTTAGTGCTCGTTTTGTTGGAAAGTACTTTTACTGGAGTGTGTTTCCATGTGCGTTACACTGTGTGTTTAATGTGCAGCGTGTGATGACGAGTGCTCGGGTCTGCTGATCAGTGACATGGACCGTCTGTATCGCATCATCACTGAGGTCACCCTGAGCTCCCCCCTGCCCCCTCCATACAAGATGCTCTACCGCTTCGAGAACATCACCGAGGAGCTCAAGGTAAATGCTGCATATGATCAAGTCTCAAGACACAATTTCATTTGAAGAGCAGAGGTCTATTTAACTCTATGAGTGGTTTTTGCTGTAGACCCAAACTTTTTAGTAATTAAGTTGATGCCACGTGTGCATTAATCTTATATCTTTAAAAAAAAGAGAAGAACAATCATGTCTTTGGGCTTGAATAGTGGCATAATTTTCTGGAGCTATTGCGAAAAAAGATCTATTAATACTGAGAGAGAATATCTTGAACTTTTTGCTTGTTTTTGTTTCATGTAATTACAGATATTTGCTATAAATCTGCAAATTCTGACCTGTCCTCCAGCTCATTTTATTTTTTTTATCTGTCTATCTCTTTACTAATGACATTTTTTTTTGCATTTTGCCTGAGTCCATTTTCAAAACATGTCCTAAAAATATCCATTTCAAAAAGTCTGTTCCACAACTACATATGCCACAGTTTGTCTAAAAATTTGCATCTGTTGATCTCCTGTAATTTTGTATAGTTTTGATTTGAAACTGCAGCGTCGTTAAACCAACTCGTCACGCTCTATTACACATGCACTACGTCAAATAAAGCGTATCTCACAAATGATATTAAATTTAAATTAATGTTAATATTCCCCCGCTGCCTCTCCTCTCCCGTCCTCTGGGCACATCCCGGTGGTTCAAAAGCTTAGCCCGGGGCCCAAACATGTCACGCGTTTTCTCTGAGTAATCCTTGTGTATTTTTCATCTTTTTAGCACATGCTGTCACCCCAGAAAGCCCCCGAACGGCTACTGCAGCTGGCCGACTCCAACCTGGGCTCACTGGTCATTGAGATAGACCAGCTCCACAGCAGGGTAAGCCATATCTCTGTCATGGTGCGCCTTCGGGTTTGTGACAGGGCAGCAGACAGGATCACTGCGCCACAAGTGACAGTGAGAATAGGGAGGCTGGACAAGCACTTTTATGGGTCTGTCTGTGTTTTAAAAAGGCTATCGGTGTTGGGATCTTCTGGCTGTGAACTGAACTTAATACATTTTTATTTATTAGGCACCTTTCTGGATATTAAACATACAGTTAAAAGCTACAGATAAAGTTTGTTAGTGTTTTAATTGCTTGATTGTATTTAGTTTTTATTGTTTATTATTGTATTTAGACAGTATTTTAATTGATTGATTATATATAATTTAAAGTGTGTATGACATACTGTAGTTACACGGTTTTGTGTGTTTTTTCTTGTCCCTAAATTGTGGTATGTCATTTTTAATGACATAGATAGAGGAGTTCCTTTTCACTCCAGTACACAATATTTCAATTTTTTTCAACTTTTTTTCCATAAACACTTATGGAATAAAAATAAAAGATACATATTTGCCATAGGTATTATCACAGTAAATGCACTAATAGTTAATACATTTACTTTCACTGGGCATTTTCTATGGAGTGTTTTAAGTAATGTATATTCGGTAACACTTTATAATAACTACTGCTTATTTAGCCTTAATAAAGCATGAACAAAGACTTAATTAATAATGAACAAAGACTTAATTCGTTTTCACTTCAGAAAAGCTCTCAAAAAGACTTAACTAACAGATAATAGCTGTCTGAATTATCATTGCAGTGCAGTATTTGTAACTCATACATCGTTTACTTATCATTCATAATCATTAATACAAATACACATACAAATATTTAGTTTATGAGTAATTAAGTATGAAATAACTGTAAGTAACTAATTACAGCACAGCCTGATTAAGTGTAAGCTAATTAAGATAGTAATTAAGTAATTACTAAGCATGAATCATTATTAATTAAGTCTTTGTTCATGCTTTATTAAGGCTAAACAAGCTGTAGTTATTATAAATATCATCACAGAAAACGTTTCACTATGTACTTTATATGAATCTTTATCATTTGGTGACTTACTATTCTTTGTTTATTTGCTAACAGTCTCAAACATCAGCTCAGAAATACACTTGACCATTTGGAGCAATTATCTTCACTTTGATAATGTTTAATTGAGTGTGCTAGCTAGATTTGCTGTTGTAAGTCAATAATTCAGCCATCTTGTGCTTGAATGTTTGCAACAATAGCAATGAAGTATTGACTGTGTATGTAACAATCATAACCTGTCATTCCTTTGCTTGGGTCCTTTGACATTTTTCCCACATAGTTTCAACACAAATCAATTTTTACTTTACTTATTCACCATGTTTACTATTTGATTGGGTGTGCAGGCTACAAAGGTGTCAGCGGACGGCGAGCAGGTGGAGGACGATGCCGACCGCATCCACAAACGTGCACAAGAGCTGGAGCACTTTGTCTTGGCTACGCTACTCGGAGCTAACGGTAATGCTTGTAACGTACAGCAATCAAATAAAACTTGATAACACCCTGGCGCCCCTGGTGTTCTCATACTCACAGAATGTGCAGTGAACTTTGAACTTTGTTCTCAACTTGAATTTTTTTTATCTGATTTTGGCAACTTGTGTTTTTTATATAAATTTCTTAACTTGAATTTCTCGACTTTTATCTGAATTTGGGAACTTGAGTTTTTTTCTGAATTTCTCAACTTGAATTTTTTTTTAATCTGATTTTGGCAAGTTCTGTTTTTATATAAATTTCTTAACTTGAATTTCTCAACTTGGATCTGAATTTGGGAACTTGAGTTTTTTCTGAATTTCTCAACTTGAATTTCCCAATTTGAGTTTTTTTTTTAATCTAAATTTGGCAACTTGAGGTTTTTTTTTCTGAATTTCTCAACTTGAATTTCCCAATTTGAGTTTTTTTTTTTATCTAAATTTGGCAACTTGAGGTCTTTTTTTCAGAATTTCTCAACTTGAATTTTCAGTCTGAATTAAAGATGCTGAAAATGTATGTAAATACCCACCTATCACATGTTATTTCCATTTCAACGATATTTAAAATTCAAGTTATTTCATTCATCATAAAAAAATCTATTTCAAAAATTCTGGCACATTTATACTTCCATAGAGCAGGACCAAACTGTGAATTGTGGATTGATAATATGAATTTTGGCGTTTGGACCTTTGCAGATAGAATGATGGGCTGAAGAGGCTGTTGGTTTTCCTGCTGTAGTGGAAATATTGTGTTGAAATAGAGATTTATTCATGGTTTGCTTAGATTAAATTAAAACACTGTTGCAGAACTAGTCCATTTTAAATAGTTTGCAGCGGTCCTCGCTTATTCCTCTCTTTCCATATACAGTAATTATTCACCTTGATGATTTTAGAAGGGCACCACTGGACCGCACGGCATGTGGTCTGCGCTCCTCTCATTACCTTGAATGATTTGGAATTCTCGCAGCCACTCGACCTGAGCTGCACCGGGTTCAGTTTGAGCCCAGGGTAATGCTAACATCAACTAGCACGGTAAATGTATATCAGGCTTACTTCCTGGTTTGTGGGCGATAAAACCCCATTATAATTAGATGAAGATCTCATTTTGACCCTAAGAGCAACAGCAAATTACAGTGTGGGTGCAGTTAGCCTCGTATAGCCTCAAACGCGATCGCTATAACCGCCGCCACGTTGAATAGAGTCGGCGGCCATAATGCGCCGTTTGATTGGTGCCGTTCTACTTGCATTTGTGTTTATCTACATCCGATTAGATTGCATTGTGTTAGAAGCCTATATTAAGTGTAATGGGCCTCCTAGGGAAACACAGGTTATTGCTTCTAAAACAACAAGATTGCGCTAATGCTAAAGAAAAGGTAAGCTAATGAGATGAATAATTGTGCACAGAGGACTTCAGCAGCAATTACTCAGGCCATAGATCATTATAATGACTAAGCAACGTGGACGGCTGAAGAGGTAGAGCTCAATTACAGACGTTTGACTCAAAATATTGGCTTCTGAAAACAATCAGGGAGGCAAATATGTAATCATGAGGTAATCAGGACCCCGTGTGCAGCTGAAATTAAAAAGGAAAATATCAGGTTGCACAGCAGTTTATAAATCAATGTTTGCTTTTGTTGCTTTGTCTGTTTCGAGAAAATACCAACGATGCATCTTAAACACAAAAAGACAAAGCTATTAAAACATTGTGAGTTATAACCGCTTATTATGGCATTTCATGTATAAGTTGCTGACTGTATTTACTAAATTATTACTTGCTGGATAGAAAAGATTCATTCTCATTCTTAATCTACCTCTATTTTTTGCAGTTAATAGGAAAACCTCCACCTGTACATCCATTTGAGTGTTGTCACAGTGGTACAATCGACCTCCCCATCCTCTTTGTCTCTCTCTTTCTCTTTCTGTTCCTCTGTCTCTTTCTCTCTCCTCTCTCCCTTTCTCTCTGCTTGTTAGCTCAGTAATGGACTCCTCTCCAGAATGGCCAGCATCCAGCGGCGTGTGCATTGTGCCAGATGCTAGTGCTAAGTGTGGTGTGAACAACAAAGGCTGCGCTAACTCCAGTGATACAGGCAGTACCGGGATAATAGGCCCAAAGCGCACCACAGGGTCCACAGAGGAGAGCTGAGGGCTGGATGGGGAAATCCACTCCACTCCACTGTGCGAGTGAGGCTAGAACAGTGATTAGACATGGTCCCAAAGTCTTCTTTTCTTCTCTCTCTTGTCTTGAGATCACAGTTAAAAACATCAAGATAGACATTCAAAGCTGTTTTGCAATTCCTGTTTTAATTCTGACAATTTTGAACATATAATTTGTAATGAGCTCAGATAAATCAATGCTAAATTAGGTATCAATAATCAATAGTATCAGTATTAATTAGGGGTGTAACAATAATCGAATAATAATATCGTATCGAATCACAAGTCTTTTTGCTTAAAGTCATTGTTGTGGCGCAGTAATAGCTAAAAAAAGACAGAGGAAACTACATAGACCATATTCCTTTGCTATTTCAGTGCAGACTACGTGAAGAAATAACTGTTATTAAGAACTTTTCATTCTTATTTTTGTTTTATAACAGTTCCAAAGGTTTATCATGGCATTTTAAAAGTAAAAAGTAGCACAATTTGTTCACAATTTTGTAAGACTCCATAAAACATTGGATTAAATATCGTATAATGAGTTGCACATGGAGAAAATATCGTACATCCCTAATGTTATGAGATGCACATGGAGAAAATATCGTACATGCCTAATGTTAAGTTTATTTGAATTTTGCACTTCAACTTCAAAGACTTTTCAAGCTGTTTAAAATGGCATTGATCTGAAAATGACAATAAATGTTCAACCAAATGACTGGTCAAAGCAATTTATAATGTCAGTCTTCAATCCAATCCAATCCACTTTATTTATATAGCACATTTCATAAACCAACAGTTTCCAAAGTACTGCACAAATACAGACTAAAAGCAACAAGAATATAATAAAATAAACACTCATTAAACACAGATTAAAATCATATTAGTCCCAAAACAATAAACCAGTAAAATCAAAGCCATAAGATAGCAATAAATAAATAAAAACCCATAAAATACATAAAAATAAAATAAATAAATAAAAGACATAGAGGACAGATTATGTATAATATCATAATATAATGAGCCTCCACACCATATCAGGAACTTTCCCACAATATTTCAAAATATCGCACCGTGAGGTTTATACTGTGACGATATCGTATCGTGAGACTTGGATATCATTACACCCTAGTATCGATAAATCACATAAAACAAGTGCCACAACTGGAACATCTGCCCTCCACTATCACCTATAAGTCACTAATACGGCACATTCACACTAGGCAAGGAGGTTGAAGTGTCTTGCCAAAGGACAAAACAACAAAACTCAAGAAGGGTGAACAACTGTGGCTCATTTTGTTAAATAAATAAAGTTTAAATTGAATGCAAAACCACTGTCTGTATCTGTGAGAGTTGGAGGTTTGAAGTGCAGTGAAGGACTAACCACATATGACTATTGATCGCCTATTGATCATGTTTTGAGAAGCAGCCAACATGTCAGCCTATATCAGCACTTCAAGTACTCTACACCTTTTGCTTTGTACTTTTTACCACTAAACATTCAAAATTTTTATGCATCCGATTACATAAATATAACTTTGACTGAAGTATTGTGACTTATCTGGCTCAGTCCCAATGCGCATAACCGATCTGCATTCACCGCTCCAGCAACAAAAACCCCGTCTATGCCTCTGTGCTCTTCAGTGTCGTTTGTTCCTTTGATTATGCAACTTTATGGATGCAAAGAACTACATTAACTCTGCTGGCCCGCCGCCTAATCACACTGGTATTATGAGAGCTTCCAAAAAGAATCTAGATTTTGTGTCGCTTACTAGATGATTGAGAATAGCAATTAGAGACTTAATTAGCAGCTATCACATTGGCATAGGAGCGCATACACACGCTCACTGCTATAATGATGCTAAGGAAATACATTACACAGTGGCTTCTAGCTCCTGCGCTGGCTGGATAGCGTAATATGATGCAACGCACGTTTTAAGTGTTTAATTGCCTTTTAAATCCTCTATGTAATTATATGGCCAGGACTCGCACATCCACACCGACGCATATATAGAGAGTATACAGAGTCCAGCTGCTCATTAGGCTTTCTGTGGCTTTAATCATCGCATGTTTACATTTCAAATCAAGAGGAAAATACTGAGGGAACACACACGCAAGATGGAGAAGCTAAATCTGAAGTTTTTTCTGTCTAATTGATGATTTTGTACTTGGCAAAGTTAGTTCTTGAGTCATCAAGTTTTAAGACAAATTGAAATGTTATTACTGTACTATAACTATTGCAAAAACACTATTATTACTTCAAAAATACTAGTAGATTAAATTAGCCTTCATACAATTGTGTAAGAAATGGCAAAGACAGAATTTATAATGAGCAAATAATTCAGTCAGAAGAAAAGAAGGAAGAAAACTGTTGTACACTAATGCGTATTGTAATCTGTTGTAATAAATAGTCTATTACAAATGATTCATACGTGGTAACTACTTAATTAAGGGGTTAGGATTAGGTGTGTTTAAGTTTAAATTAAGTTATGAATGTTTTAGTAGGCTGATTTGCAAGCACTACTTATAATATTGCTTCATTTTTTGGTTTTATATTTTTACATACTATAATACTGCACCACTACTATTAATAGAAGTGAATAAATACTGATACTTACGCCTTTGATGAATTGTAGCTAATTTTATGCCACAACGCAGAGAATATGAATATCTGTGCTGCTGATTAGTTATAAAATGCTTCATTCCTCACCCATGCCAGCGGAGGGTGATAGATATTTTATACAAGCAAAAAGAATTTACACATTTAAATAATACATTTACCAGCTATAACTGCAATAATGGTCCTGCTGCTACTATTACCAAGTCGACCCCTGCAGAATTTGTATTATTTATTTATTGTTCAAACGAGGAGCAGTCTGTCTTAGCTGAGTTTCATCAAGGATCGGCCCATGCCTTTAATCTGACAAAAGTACACAACATACAGTATTAGAGAAAGCAGCAGGCTCCAGTGGTGGGAACAGACTGTCTGGTGTTTGGCGATGAGTGCGTGAGCCTCTGCATGTGTTCGCGTTAAGGAAACCAGATCAAATGCTTGTTGCTCTTTGAGTTTTTTGACACATACAGTGGAGAAATAAAGCAAACAGCACGCTAAACATGAAAAACTAGCCCGTAAGAAAAGGGAGGCCGTAATGATGAGGCTCGGAGTAAGTCAAAACCCAAAGGAATGCAGTGGAAGATTATAAGAAACAGCAAAATAATAATAATGTATCCACTATTCAAATTGATAATGAGCTTATTTTCCTCTGCTATTGAGCGCTGTGGAAATTCACACAGATAATACATAAAAGTGTGCACAGAAAGAAAAGTGAACTGAGTGAAAAGAATCAGCTCAATAACATTTAATTTGACACTGAAATTATCTTTGTGACTCATGGACATTATTTTAATTGATAAAATATGAATTGATTGGGGTATTACACCTCTAAGGAATTAAATACAGATAGATATTGTTATGTTTTATCACTTTGAAGATGCTGTATTATTAAAATGTCCAGTTCAGTTTCATTTTTGACAATCTGACGCCCTACATATTTACATGACATTAAAAACCACATGGTGAGAGAACATTATTCAATTCAATTCAATTTATTTTTGTATAGCCCAAAATCATAGCAACAGTTATCTCGGTGGACTTCACAAAATTGTTAAATTAGCAAACAAAGATGCCAGAGAAGGAAACAGAATAAGAAAAACAATAATAATAATTAATTAATAATTCAAAAATACAGAATGTCCAACAACAAGCAGCAAATGGATAATTGTCCCAGCATCTCCTGTCCTTAGACCCTCCTTCTTCAGCAAGGAAAAACTCAAAAAAAAAAAAAAAAAACTGGGGAAAAAAACGAGAAACCTCGAGGAGAACCACAGTGAAGGAGAGATCCACTCCCATGGACGGACAGGCAGAGATGGTCAGGACGTATCTACTGCCAATAAGGTTGTAAATCTGTAGAAGGAA
The DNA here is from genome assembly GCA_000787155.1 of Scartelaos histophorus. NCBI lineage: Eukaryota > Metazoa > Chordata > Actinopteri > Gobiiformes > Gobiidae > Scartelaos > Scartelaos histophorus. Next base: position 24,826 of record KN493640.1, on the reverse strand, counting down.
ACTACTAATCTAACAGGACGAGGACGGATTAATCCAGGACATGAAGGGAGGGAGGGGTCCAGGTCCTGGACACTAGGGGGCACCACGGTCCAAACTGGAACAGTAGCATCTGAAACATATAACATTGCAGAAAGCGCCGAAAAGTTGATTTTGCATAATATTCCCTCTTTATTCTATTTGTTGCTATGAATGTCTCTGTGCAATGTCCCCTCAAAATTAAACCAGACTTAAATTCAACCCATTTCTGTGGCCGTACAGTAAGTCACAAGGATGTACTTCCCATGTGTTCACTCGTTTGCAGAGCTACAGCTGAAGGCCTTGGAGCTGAACAAGACTCTGTCGCGTAAAGACGGCACCCCGGACAAGAGCCTGAGCCAGATGAAGGAGGAGATCGCCGCCATGTTAGCCGAGATGAGAGCGCGACAGCTCGGGGGGAAGAGGGACATCGCCGACCAAGAACTGGAGTAAGCTCATGCACACAATAGAGACATACAACATATCGCTTAGATGTTTCCAACGCAGTATCCAAGAGAGTCGTAAAATATGTTTTTTCCACATTTCTTCTACAAATACACAAATGGGTCACTCCTACACAAAACCAAAACAATCTCACTGTTGTCTCACACTTAAACCGGACACAGATGTAGTTTAAATAAATAAATAAAAATATGTAAAAGTCTATTATGTAATCTGCCACGTTTACCGTTTACATTTACTACTATACTATACTATACTAGTTGGTTCAAGTGAAGTAACTTATGTATTTCTGAGATTAGTTTAGTAGTTTAGTGGTAATTTTCAGATTTTGATGATTCCACACTCACAAATATGAGGCAGGGAGCAGTTTTTGTAGATGAATTATATTGTTATCTAGAGAAATGTCTAAAGAAAATCAACACGGTATGAATATTACCATTTATATTAGTTTTATACATTATTGGACATACTTTTTTGAACTTTTAAGCATTTTATGGCTTAATTAAAAACATACCTGGGTTTGTATTTCGCTTAATTCACACTAATCCTGTGCGTTTTGAATTTTCCCTGGATTGTTGCGTCATAAGTAGAATGCCGCATTTCTTCTCTGCAGTTTTTAAGCTCATTCATCATCAGTTTTGAGCATTTGTGCCGTCAAATTGTGTTCATTTCATTTCTGTTTATTAGTATGCTCGACCACACTGCTTAATGACTATCTTTTCTATGGTAATTCATATTGCTGTCAGTAAATGGCACATACAGATCCGGGACCACAGATTTATAGGAACCGATGTGTGCTTTCCAAAAATTGCAAGATCTAAAACATAAGATGCCAACACAACGCAAAATATGTGTCCTTTAAAAATATTCTTTTTACTTCCTCCATCTCCGTTAAATCATATAGACCTAAAATGTTGATCTCATTTGAAAGCCAGCGGTATGCAGTTGACATTTAATTTATATTAGATGAATTAACTATTTCAGTTTCTTCAAAATAGTGTCATCACGTGCTCATTTGGCACCTTAATATTTACCACATTCTTTCTAACTTAAAGCTATTTGGGGATTTCAGCGTTAATTAAGAGTTTTAGGATTCTGCGTCCTCTTGTTGACAGCACGTCGCGTCTGGGGCCTTTGATTCCCGATGGTAATGATTAGATTTGTAAAACTTTAATGAACTCTGTGGAGGAATACAAACCAGCAGAAGACACGTGCCGTTGTGCAGCGCCAATACTCCAAATAAAAACACTATTGTTGATCGTTGAGCGTCTTGGGCTGCCACGTTCCCTCAGGCTTTATTGAAATCGTCCTATCAACTGTGGACATTTTTCTCACATTTCCCTGTCACTTGCTCTGCTCTCCCTTTGTGACTTTTTAGCCCTCTCTCTGCGCATCTCCCCTCACGGCAATACTTTTAATTAACTGCGCGACCTCGTCAACATTTACTGCAGCGAGAGACGAGAGACAAGAGAAGGATGGAGTGGTGTAGACAGGAGGAAGAAAAAAAAAAATCTGGTTTGACATCAGCCGAAACTATGGGCTCAGGGGCATAGAGAGAATACAAAGGAGAACAATGTCAGATGAAATGGAGCAATTAAAGCATGAGTGAAATGAATGACGTGGATGTTCTGTAAGTTAAATCTATGCAAAGTTAACGATGCATTATGCAACTTTTCTGGTGGAGGAGGAAGGAGATGTAATTGTTTTGCTCAGGAGTATGGGAGCCCGTCTATCTTTCATTAAATCATCACAGTTGTTTTTGTTAATTAAAAGTACCTTAAACTGTGCATTCTTACGGGGAACGGGTTAGCCTCTCCCCAGATCTGACCCGTAACTGGCCTTGTGGCGTCTTCTTATCTTTATGTATATAGAAAAGTTAATCACTCTACTGTAGTCTCATCTCAGGCATAAAAATAACATGTCCAGAAACAGAAAACCATGAGAAAATTTACATAGTCCACCTTAAATGTCTTACTGCAAATGTAGATCTGTGTTTTGAGAGCAGATGGTCATTAAAAACTGTTTTTTTTTTCCCAAGAGGAGAACCTCATTGAAACACGAACATAAAGCATTTAATGTAAAACTGCAGAAAAAGTGAGGTTGACCAGGCCTCACAAAAATCTTGCTTGCAAAACTGGTAAAATATGGTAGTTACTGGTTAAATTATTTTAACCAGTATGACTATAATTTAAGTGACTTTCTATACAGACATAGGCTAGTTAATTTTAAATGTTACAACAAAATACGTTCAACTACTGCATCAGATCAGTTATGCTTATGGGTCAGTGACAAGTCGTCTGTCCAATTGCAATTTCTTCAGTTAAAAAGGTTAAAATTTCATAATAATTCTTCACATACTTGTAACACCTCTGACCTCCATGGAACCAAATCATTTTGTCAGAAATCATGAGTTATTCTGCATGTTTTTTGCACTTGAAGTGTTAAAATGTTCATGTGGTGCGACCGTCCTGAACTGCTGATGTTTGAACTTCTTTAAAATTATTCTAAATCGAATTATATTTATTTACGTTCTTTTTTTGCATATTTTCTGAAATGTTTTATAGTCCCACATGAAATTTCAGCTTTCTTGAACAGATATTTCCCTCATAATATTCAAACAAATAATTTGTCCATGTTCATATGACTCAGAACTTAGATTAACATTCCAACCATGTTTTAGGAAATAAAACAATTTTCAGGTTATTCTCGGTCGCATCACATGACATTTTTTAAGGTCGTAACCAATTCATGTAGATAAAAAAAGACTGAAAATGCTTAATATAAATGTCAAACATAGATTTATGCAGCTGACATTGTAAATATTTGTAAAAATTCAATAGAAACTTTGCCTGTTGAAAATCCTTATACGTTATTGACTCTTATGCAGATTAAAATGTGGTTTTAAGTTTATTTTCTGTACAGACAATGTGAGCATCAGCACAGTTGTTTTTGCAGCACGACTTCTGTCTTCCAGCATTAGACTTGCCGTTTATACAGAACCGATTATTTATCAAATCTACACCTGCACCCAGCATTTAAAGAGGACCCGGCGTTTAACTGAAACCCTCTTATTCAGTATTTTACAGTAATATTATGAATTCATTTATTTATTTTGTAATCGTTGAATTTCTATAGCTCCTTTAAGATTCTCAAAGTGCTTTACATTGCATTATTCATGAAGTGTCTTGCTTAAGGACACAACAACAATGTTTCCCACTGTGATTTCTTATATCCTAAATACTAACCACGCTCACCGTTGCTCAGCTTTGGAGATATTATGAGACAAACCAGTACGGCCACTATGAAAGGTCACCACGCACATCCATTTTGGTTTAAACATCCACTGCTACTCGTTAATATGTTTTCAGGGCAAGATATGTTGATTGTGAAAAAGGAACGACTTTATCATTATAGTTATTATTTGTTCATTTTACATGCCCTCTGGTTTTGCAGTAAAATGCTTTCTCCAGTGAAAAAAAAAAAAAAAAAAAAAAATAAATAATTGATGCTTTTATTTAAATCCAAATATTTTAATTGTTTGGTATGCTTGACTCATATTGCAGTTATTATTACCACTACCCATCCACAGTAACATCCTCGCAGATGAATCCAGCCTTTCCTTCTGGCTCTACAATCTCGTTCGGTGCCAGTTTTGTCTATCACTTTCATTAATAAACTCTGTCATGTTTCACTTCGCATTAGCACATGTAGGCACCTCTCCCCTCCCCCTGGCTCCCTCAGGCCTATCCAAGCACACACATGTACCAGCGCTATGCAAGCCCAAATGTTTTACACCGCTTCACTTCAATCTAACTCCGCCTCCGGGCTCAACACCAGAGAAGCTGCAATTTGGCGCTAGCGTTTCAACATCAGATCTCTGTGATTATTATTTTGTCTGAGCAAATCTCATTTTGGCTTCATGTTTTCAGTGGCGTTAAATAAAAGTTGGAGAGCGTAAAAATGTTCATGTTGTTATTGTTATTCGATTCGCAGGCTGGCGGAGGAGCTGTACCAGAGAGTCAAGAAGATGTTTGGAGACCCACACCAGGCCAATGAAGACCTAAAAGCTGAGGTATTTTTTAATATTATCATTATAAGTTGTATTTTTAATAGTATTTTACATGTAACCTGTTCTTGAGTATAGGATATTTCCCCAAAAAATGCAAAACTATTATTATTTTCCCAAAGTAATCTTACTACTATCCAAAAAATGTAACCTGTTCTTGAGTATAGGATATTTACAAAAAACATGCAAAATTATGATTATTTTTTCTAAAGTAATCCCTCTACTATCCAAAAAAAATTCCCTTTTGGATCAATAAAGTTTGTATAAGTATCTAAGTACTGTCTTTTTTGTGGTTGTGTTGCATTTGTACAATGGATTCAACTGTATTTCATTTTGCTTTACAGTATTTGCATGTCAACAAGTTTGTATAAGTATCTAAATACTGTCTGTACAATGGATTGCAACTTTAATTCATTTTGCTTGTCATCTTTTTTTTTATTAGCATTTTTGCACATAAACAGTGAAAGTGAGGGGAAAAACATTATATCATATATTATCAAGTCTGGGTTTAGAAGTGATGGTATTTGGAGTGTCAAATAGTATCTTAGGTGGTACTTTGTGTGCAAAAGTTAAAGAACCATTGATGTAAAACACAAGAAATCATTAAAAAAAGTGTTATCTTCTCTGGAATTTTGTGATTATCCCGGAAACATCAGGCATTTAACCCATAACATAATAAATCCATTATTATCAGACTAAATCATACTTCTTGTAGATATTATTATTATTATTAATCAATACGTATATTTATTTTCAGATTAAAGAGAAGCTTTCGGACCACGAGGGGAAGCTCCAGGAGGCCCAGGAGCTGCTGAACGAAGCCCAGGGGAAGACACGCGAGGCTGGGGCACTGGGGCAACAAAACCACGCCAACCTCACCGCTCTGGAGGTACTTTTTTACGCCTTTTCCACACCCAAAGAACATTATATTTTCCACTGTATGCTGGACTATTATACCAAAACTATTACACCAAGGTCATCCGCACGACGTGGCTGCGTGATTTGACCCGTGGTATTTTTGCATTAGTTTGTATTTAACAGCATATATCTCCTTGCTTCTTCGTACTATCTTAAACAATACTCTTATCCAGCCGCGACAAAACACTGGACCATTCATCACGAGGGTTATTGTATTATTACAGTGTGAATGTACAAGATTTTCAGAGCATTTTCTCCTTATAATCTCTTATTTGTCTCTCTGACCCTGACTACTCCAAGAGAAGAATGCCATGCACCCAACCAAGGTTATAACTAATAAAACGCTCTAATTGTACCTCTTCACTTCTCAGTAAACTTAAGAATTGGGTTTTCTTTCAAAGGTTATGGACTGGTCTTTTTTTTTTTTTTTCAAAGTTGTTCACAGTATTATGCGAATATTCATGAGAAATCAATGGCGAAGGTATAAAAAAGACCAAGGTTAAAATGGTGTGAAAGAATATATATAATGGGGATATACAGAAGGAGATTTGTATGAGCAGCGAGTATTAACTACTCCTAATTAGCCTAAAGAAACTATAATGAACAAATAGTTTATTAAGAATAGTTCAGTCTGATTAACTTCTTTATTTTGGAGTTTGGGATAGGAAATAAGCAATAAAAAGATGCAATAAAAAGGAGATTTCAGAGACAAAAATGCCAGTATCTTATCTCAAACTGAAAACTATACATCCACGGGCAAGCCATATTATTTTTACTACCCAAATAAAAAGTGGACTGGCTATTAACCTGATGAAAACCTTGAAATCTCCACCATTTGTCCAGAGGAAACGTAAGGCGGTGGGTGCAGTCCAGCAGATGACGCAGGACGTTCTGGGAGAGGGAGAAAACCTGC
>KN493640.1:7911-18410 GCA_000787155.1 Scartelaos histophorus | reverse complement strand
CTGCTGAACGAGGCCAACGAGCTCTCAGACAACATCAACGGAGGACTGGAGGTACTAATGGCGGTGATGTTTGCAGCGTTACTTTCAGCTTTGACCTTTTCCATTTTCATTAGTAGAGACCTGCTTGTGCACAAAGTAATTCAGAGCGCTTTAGTACGACGAAGACATACAAATACAAACATAAATAAGCATCGTTAACTTTTGAAGGCGCCGTCCCCTATTTGTTTCCATGTAATAAAGAATAAATTGTCTTTCCCCATCACAAATATACTGTTAAAGCAGCTCTTAGGGTGAAAAGTATCTAAGTACTGTCTTTGTTGTGGCTGTGTTGCATTTGTACAATGGATTCCAATTTTAATTCATTTTGCTTTACAGTATCTTTTTTTTTTTATTAGTATTTTTGTGCATAAATAGTGAAAGTGAAGGGGAAAACATTATAATTAAGTCTGGGTTTAGAAGTGATGGTATTTTGAGTGTCAAATAGTATCTTAGGTGGCACTTTGTCTGCAAAAGTTAAAGATATTGATGTAAAACACAAGAAATGCTAAAAAAAAAAAGAAGTGTTTTTTAATTTTGTGATTATCTCGGAAACATCAGGCATTTAACCCATAACATAATACATACATTATTATCAGACTAAATCATACTTTTTTTAGATATTATTATTATTATTAATCAATACGTATATATTTTTTCAGATCAAAGAGAACCTTTCCGACCACGAGGGTATATTTATAAAAGTATATTTATAGCATTGTATTTTCATCTTCTGTTGTGAAAAGTGCTTATAAACTCATTGTGGATGCTCCAAATCTGACAATAAAGTAAAACATAAGATAATGGATCACTGCAAACTGTTTAAAATAATGTAGTACGGGAAAAATCAGCTTTAGAATTAATCATTTATCACAGGAAATCTGAATTTGTGCGAAGAAAATATGATAAATGAGTGTCCTCGATGGATCATAACTCCACGTGTGTTTGCAGGAGTTGAGGGAGATGCAGGCAGAGCTGGGGCCGGTTCGAGATGAGCTGGACGATAAAGTTTCTGGTCTCACGGAGGGACTGGGCGGGGGCAGGCTGGCCAGTCACGTGACCGAAGCCGAGGACTACGCCAAACAGCTCAACGAGTCTGCGGCGATACTGGACAGGTACTGACTCAACCCAAGAACAGATATTTTAAGATTTATTTCATCACATACAAAAAGCTCCAATCATCATTTTATTCCCCAAAATATCTAAGACTGACGTGTATTTATCTGGTTTGAGAGGACGAGATAAAAGTAGAAGAACATTTAGGGCTGAATGATGTGGGAAAAATAACAGAATTTTCTGAGATTAGATTTGCGATTTATGTTTTAATAATAAGATTCTGTTCAAAGTTCACATTTTAAACGCATCTATATGAAATTACAAAAAGACGGGGATATGAACTACAACAAGAACCACATTTCAAAACTGTTAGTACAGATCTAAAGAGCAGTTTTACGCAGAATAAGACAAAATACTGTTCTTTAATAATCGCATTCTTTTCCATTTTTGCTAATTGCACCAGATTCAGATTGTGATTTTGATTTGATTAATCGTGCGGCCCTGGAAACGTCACACTGTTTATAGGAAAACTTATTGGGAAATACTGGGGTGACTGTGGTGCATTTGTTGAGCACCCTCCTACCAGAGGCTTGTTGGTTCAAAACCGTCCCAAAGCAGATGTGGTTTTCCCATCGTGAAACAAGAAGAGCATGTAATCTGTCACGGAAATTTGTAAATTCAATGAAAGTTTTGGAAAAGTCATGGAATTTTAGCATCTCTTTCACGCAACTACCGCGTTCTGTTAAGTTATCATTAGGATTTTATGATTATTTCTTAATGTATGTGCCAGTCTTTAAGTGTCTTGGGTGGAAAGTGTTAACATTTCTACATAAGTTGTGTGCTGTAAATTCATGGAAAATGCACTTTAGAATTAAAAAGTCATGGAAAGGTTTTGAAATTTTGTCATTGAAAAAGAGTTATAATGTAAGTGTACATCTTGTCTCTATAGATGTGGATATGACTTTATTAAAATGTAGCTGTCTGCTTTTATACTCTATTCTACTTAAAGTTTGGCGACACAGCGATCACCTTTTCAGCACTCTAGAATCACCTGAGAAAATGAATATATTCAATACAACAATGTCTGAATACACCTCACAATGTTCACAAGGTTTCAGTTTGACCGCCACACACAAGCAGCTCAAGACAAGTTAATTAAATATCCCAAAGGTGTTCATCATTCATGCCGTTTCTTATTCTGGCCTGTATCTGTCATCTGTCAGCATTTTGGCCGAGGCGCGGAACCTGTCCTTCAATGCAACAGCTGCGTTCAAGGCCTATAGTAACATCAAAGCCAATGTGGATGCTGCGGAGAAGGAGGCTAAAGCTGCCAAACAGAAGGCCTCAGAGGCACTCGCACTGGTAAGACTTTATACACGGGTCAATGACGTGACGTGTGTCCAATGTCCTCAATCAAAAAGCTTCAAATTTCATAATAATTCCCCACATACCTGTAGTACCTCTGACCATGGAACAATTTCTATTTTTTTTTTCCAGAAATCATTAGTTATTCTGCATTTTTTTGTACTTCAAGTGTTAAAATGTCATGTGGTGCGACCGTCCACCCTTAACTGATGATTTTTAAACTTCTTTAAAATTATTCTAGTTTAGCCAAATTTATTTTTTATTTTTTTTGGCATATCTTCTGAAGTGTTTTTAGTTCCGTGTGAAATTTAAGCTTTTTTGATATTTGGTCCAATGTTACTTAATATATAGATATTTCCCCCACAATACTAAAACAAATATTGTCCGAGCATGTCCATTTTTTCAAATCTCATGTTTTCATGTTTTCAAATCTCACGTTCCTATGACTACTTAACTTAGATTAACATTCCAACCATGTTTTAGAAAATAAACCCATTTAAAATGTTATTCTCGGTCACACCACATGACATTTTTTAAGATCTTAGCCAATTCATGTACATAAAAAACACTAAAAAAGCTTAATACAATATGTCATAATAATATAATATAAATATAACATTTATGCAGGCCTGACATTGCAAATATTTGAAAAAGTTCAATAGAAACTAAATTTTAATATTTGCCTGTTGACGTCATTGACCCATACACATACAGTATAATATAATATACAGTCTCTATATGTCAGTCTCACATTTTCTATTTCTATGCATGAGTGGGACCTCTACTGCTCAGTGTTATTGAATAAAAATAAAAGGTAGTTAAAGAGAGGGTATTATGCAGAATAGATTTTTTTTCTTTTCTTTCTATTATGCTATAATGTTGTTCCCTCATCAAAAACACGCCTGAAGAGGGTTTACATATCATCCATGCATGTTTGAGTAGCTGTGATCTCTCCCGGGCCCTAATTGAACCTTCTTACAGTTTGCGGTAAGATTCTGTTCAATGTTCAACCCACACGTCTACGTCATTTATGCTCCCACACAATAATTCTCCATAAATATACAAAAACACGATACAAAACTGCTACTACTTGAGCAAAATCACATTTAGACTTAGACTCAGAGTGTCAAAAGTGAAACTGAATCTTATAATGTGTTATAATGTTAATTAGAAATGTAATAATAACCGAAATATCATGATATTGTATTGTCAAAAGTCTCACAATAATATCGTGGACCACCAATAAATAAAATTACAAGGTTCTCCGCTTAAATGAATAATCATGGTGCAGCAATAGCTAAAAAAAAAAAGTAAGGAACTACATAGACCATGATCCTTTGCTCCCCTTCAGTGCAAACATAAAGAAATAACTGTTCTAAGCACTTTTAAATCTTAGTTCTTTGGGTTAAGTTTTGTCATGGTATTTTCGAGAATAAAAAAGTAGCGTATTAACAGTTTTGTAAGCTCAAAATTACATAAAATAAGATGGATATTGTGAAAATATCATACAGAGAGATTGGATATTGTTACATCCCTAATATTTATCTAATTATGTTATGTAGTAGCAGTTTTTATCCTATAGAAAGGTAATACCCTCTCTTTAAATAATAAAATGTGACAAAAACAGTAGCATAATTGATTCAACAGAAAAGCAAAACATATTAATTAAACAATATTAGAAGTGCGCAGTATTAACGCTGCATGATGTAACATTTCTGGAGCAGCCTGTCACCATGGAGACGGTAAGGTTTATGGAAAATTATGGCAAAATTTAAAATAAACTCTAATCTGCATCTTGGGCAGTAGTTTTGTATTTCGTCTCTTCATTTTTATACATTTGATTGGGTTTATTTCTTTAACAGTGCAGCATATGTGTTATATTATATTTTAAATAGTAATATCTGCACTTAACATTAGCCTCATTTGCCTTTTTCAATTTTTTTTGTTGTTTTCTCGTTGGTCTGTGCTTTTTCTGATGCTGCAATTTTCACTCTTTGATTGCATATTCAGAATGCCATAATTGTTTTTTTGTTTTTCTTTTTTTGTTTTTCCTGAAATCACCTTAATTACTTTGTGTCATTTTATGTTCAAACAGTGAGACAGAAACAAGCACGTTTAGCTTTAGCCCCTATGAGCTTTGTAGTTAGTGAAATGTTTTACGCTTTTATGGCAACTTTTAATGAGCACATTGCACGCAGAGTACAATAGCAGCGTATAACTGGATTTATGGTGTAACTAGGCTCTAGGTCCTGATGTCCCGGTGAAGGAGGCGGCCGGTCGTGCCGTAAACAAGAGTCAGGAACTGCTGGAACAGGCTGAGCAACTGCAGAAGAAAGTGCAAGGTAAAACTTCAGTGGCATCAAGAGCCTTTTTTAAATAACCTTAAAGGGCCCATATGTTATTTTCTGACCTATGTTGTATGTTGTTTCCTCCACAAAAACTTACCTGGAAGTTACGTTTTGTTTCATTCATCTATGTTTAACACACAGATCCTGCAAATTTTCACTGGTTTTAACAGACATCAACACTTTTAGCTTCCCTTCACTGGCTGCCTGTGCAATTTACAATTGATTTTTAGATTTTACTGATGACTTTTAAAGCTCGTCTAGGTCTCGCACCAGGTTGCATTTCAAAACTTTTAACCCCATACGAGTCCTCCTTAGATTCGCAGCCGTAGGTCCATGTTACCTGCTCCAAAATCCAGTTTTTGGACAAAGGTTGATCGAGTCTTTTCAGTCCAGGCACCTTTGCTTTAGAAAGAAGATTAAGCTTGCACCATCAGTATCTTTTAAATCACTTCTTAAAACGCATTTTTATCTGTTGGTCTTCCTTTAGCTGGTTGCGTGTTTATTAATACGCATTATTTTAAAAGTAATACAGTTAAGTCAACCCCTACTACTTGATTATTGTCACTGCGAAAACAGAGATTAAAGGAGACGTATTATATTAAAACCATGATAAAGCTACAGTTTTATCATGGTTTTATCACTTAGACTTATTAAAAAAAATCTGACATGTAAGTTTTCAGCAGGTAAAGAAATCTGCTGCTTGCTACGATGGCTTGTCAGTTCTACATTTTCTAACAGGAAGACAATGGACCATTTTCTACTATTAAGCCGTTTAAGATCCATTTGTAAAATAATTATCTAAGCACTCCTTTAACGGAAGATTTGTCAACTCAATCATTGCACAAGCACAAATGAACAAAATTAACCGGGAATTTCCTTACTGTGGGTGAAAAAAAAGCTGAAAGACACTGCGCCAGTTGTCGAAAACATGTAAAATGTGTATTAGATAAAACCGAGGCAGCCATCTTTGTCCTTCTTATCAGCGTCACGTGTCTTCTGGGATATGTGAGCTATGTAAGTTTATGTGGTCTGCATGTATGTGCGTGTGGACAGGGAATGCAGATAACGTGGCCTTGCTGAAGGACAGAGTCAAAGCAGCTAAAGACAAAACCAAAGATCTCGTGAAAGGCATCGACGTCACCATGGCAACGCTGCAAGCCATCCCCAACGGTATGTCACTCGGGAGCATGCGGTGGTGCCGTGTTGAGATAATGGGCAAAAAGGCATAAACAGGTGAGATAAAAGACCCAGAGCTCGTCCTGCTGTAGCTTCCCAGAGCAGAAACCAGAGAGCAATAAACAAACACGCTCAGTAGTTCAAAGTTTTCTTTCTACTTCCGATTATAAAAGGAACGAGCATGAGGTACGTCGAGATTCGTTCATCTGTAATCTTCCATGATCAGATTACACCGTCGAGAAGTCCACGTCCAATCCTGTTTCAGTAAAAGCATCTGGTTTGGTACAGAGTTCAGCTTTGGACAAATAATTTGACTATTTTTTTAGTTTTTTCCGTCTTGTTTATGTCCAAGAAACCAATATTAAAAGCCATTGTGATTTGTTTTTAATAAGACAAAACAAAATTGAATAAAAAATTGTGTTCAATCAGTAAAAAGTGGAGTGTTAAAATTGACTCTCACGGAATCAATTTTAACATTTTCTCAGTCCAATCTGTCTGAGAGTTAATTTAACATTTTCAGAAACTTTAATTAAGTAACATTGGACCAAAGTTTCTGTTTAACCCTGAAACCAAGAGTTATATTAGCATTTTGAGAGGAAATGGATAACACTTTGTAAAGTTATCCTGATTTAGCTAAACAACACAGGTTTTTTTTTTAATTTTTACACTTTATTTTAGTTAATTTAAGATGAAATTATCCAGAAAACTGGTTCAAACTGGTTTTCTCTTGCAGGAATTTGAAGTGGTGGGTGCGAGGTGCCAAATTAACACTATAACTATATCAGTTCTAGCAAATAGACCCAACTCGAACCAGCATTTAACTTTCAAATGATTAAAATAACATGTTTTGTCTGCTGTGTATGAGGAAAAAGTGATTACTTCTAGATTCTATGTTACGGCTAATCATTATATCTAAGTCTTACATAGCAATTAAAATAACACGTTTTGTCTTAAAAACAGCTGCTGTAGATGAGGAAAAAATTATTACTTCTAGATTCTATGTTAAGGCTAATCATTATATCCAAGTCTTGCATAGCAGCTCCCTGACAAATACCTGGTGTACAGTATTTCTATAAAGCCTCCATGACTCATTTGTTTGCAATTCATTAGAACAATTACGCAAAGAAATGGATTACAAAGATAAACTGTGCATGCGATTGTATAACAGTCTTTTTTTCTTGACAATGAAAGAGAAAGAATCATTATATTCTTCTTTCACACTTTTGGTCCATAATGCAACAGGATTATTTTATCTTTTTACAATAATACAAGCAAACAAGGCACAAAAGATGATCTAACCAATTAAAATGTATAATGCGATATACATTTCAGACACAGCCGCCAGAGTAGCCGCGACCAAGGCTGTAGCCGGAGAGGCGAACGCCACCGCCATCGACGTGCTGGAACGCCTCGGCAATCTCAACCTTCAGATCCAAGGACTGCAGAAGAACTATGGAGACCTGGAGGGCACCGTCAACGAAGCCAACCAGATCATCCAGGACCCTGAGAAAAACAGTAAATAACTCTTGTATACGCGACTTAAAGAGGATATTGCAATACCTGGACCAATGTTTGACCGCAGTACACTACAATATACTTATACTCCAGCTTCTTAATCTCCAATTTAATCATAAAAAGTAATTCTAAAATGCCATCTCATATACACAGAATTAATAATGTGATTTTTTTAACCTAATAAATTGTTGACTTAAGTGTTTTAACCAACATTTGACATATTTTTTCTCTCTCTTCTTTCCCCCAATCCCTACAGCAATCAGTATGTATACATCAATTACCTTTATACAAATCTTGCTGCTTTCTAGTGGTGCACCAATGTCAAGTTGCCATGACTAATTAGCTTTCGCCATTCGTCTTATATTGAGGAAAATGATCCCAAAATCAAAGTGCATTTACATATTGAGCCAGGATTACTCTTTAAAATGTCCGAACCTGGCTTCCATATAACTTTAATTTCATATTTAGCAGTTTACACCAAATTATTAGACATTTTTGGACAATAATATTTGATTTAAATTACGTTTTAAGTCCAATTGTTTTACTATATTCCTAGTAAGGGGTCCACCACCTGCTTGTCTCATGGATATGCTATTGCTTTGCCCTGAATGTTCCACAATATTAAACATATCTCAGTTACAGGTGTCATAAATGTCTCTCTGTCCGTGTTAATAATATTAGGTTAATTATTAGATGTATAAGTTATTATTGGTGCATCCTCCTTTACTTTTAGTCTTCTCTGGCTTTAGCTGCTCTTTATTCTGCCTCTGTACTGCTCTGTCTGTTACAGTTAGAGCATGGACCTGGCATGTAATGAACTCTTTTTTGTTTCTATTTTTAGTTTAAATCAGAGTTTCCTTTGCGATTGCAGAGCTACAGTAATTGTGCGGCTTTTTAATCACTCCGGCTCTCTCCTTAACAGCTGTAATCGTATCAGCCTCCTCCATTTGTCCATCTCTAAATGCTTTTCACACATGGGCTGTCTGCTCTCTGTCAGCTGCTGTCTAATCGAGCCAAACGACCACTGTATGCGCCGTGTGTTACCATATTACCCCGTCTGTGTCCGTAGTCCACGCGGCCGGAGCCAAAGTCAAGGACCTGGAGGACGAGGCTGATAGGCTGCTGGAGAAGCTGCAGCCAATCAGGATGCTCCAGGACAATTTGAGACGCAACATCTCGCAAATCAAAGAGCTTATCAGTCAAGCCAGGAAACAGGCCAATTCTGTGAGAAAAAAAAAACGACTACTGTAATCTCCGGACTATTGAGCGCACCTGAATACAAGAAATAGAAAAGTGTACATATATAAGCCGCACCTGGTGTCTTCAAGAGCGTTTTCAAGTTAGGACCATCTGCTTTTATTGCCTCTGAAAGCTTTTGTCATCATCATTTCACCATCGACTCAAGCTTACGTGCAGCAGCTCTTTCTCCTTCTTTGACAGATTGATTGGCTTTAACTTAAAAGCTACATTATATGCATTTCTTCACACACTCAAAGTAGCATCTTCCTCGGCACATTGTCTCTTCCACCGTCGTTCTCTTGCAGCCCCGTCACTTCACACTTTACTGCGCATGTCTCCTGCAGAAAGAGCCTTGTATCATGCCGGTGTTTCGTAGGATTTCAATAAATTTCAGACTCTCCTTGGGGCTCAGCTAGCGTTATCGATCAGTCCGTCATTTACCGTCATTTACGCACTCAGCTGGTTCATTAAAACGTATCCCACGCACTAATGTTCATTTAGCAACTTTACTTTTTTTACGCAGCGATAAACTGTTTAGAAAGAGCCTTGTATCATGCCGGTGTTTTGTAAGATTTCAGTAAATTTCAGACTCTCCTTGGGGCTCTGCTAACATTATCAATCAGGTCTGAGTGGATGCCCGGATACTGAAGTTTGAGACGTTTCTTCCCGTCATTTACGCGCTCAGCATCATTAAAACGTGTCCCACGCACTAATGTTCATTTAGCATCTTTACTTTTTTATCACACGGCGATAAACTGTTATACTGCTGACAACATCGCTAGCTAGTGTTGCAAGTTCACGTTAACCACACAGACAGTGGCGCTTTCTGCACTCATGCTGTGATTGTAAACCGTCTATTAGTCGCATCATTGTGTTCAAAGTGTGTTCAAAAATAATGGTTTATAGTCCGGAAATTACAGTACATAGATGCATAATTTAATATTCAGTTAAACAAAACACTGTCAAACTTGATATATTTTTTATTTAATGTTTCAGATCAAAGTGTCAGTTTCGTCAGGCGGGGACTGTTTGCGCAGCTATCGTCCTGAAATCCGCAAAGGCCGATACAACACGATTATCCTCCATGTGAAAACCACCACTCCAGACAACCTGCTCTTCTACCTGGGATCTGCACAATACGTATGTACATTCATTATTCATCTTTACTACTACAGTTTGCCTTATCATATAGACTTAGCACAGACATTTGCATTGGTAAAGCTCGAAGCAAATTATTATAGTCTACATTTTTAATACGCTATTTAAATTCATGGCATTTAGCAAAATGAGAATAACAGGTAGCAACTTTATAGTGTGGGTAATTAAGTTGCACTGGGTAATATTACAGGGGGGATGGGCCCTTCACCTGTCTTCTCTATGGAAATGTTATCGGTTTGCCTGTTCCAAAGTATGGCATAAATCTTTATCTTGCACTTAATCAATTACAGGAGCTTTTAGAACTCATAAATCCCTTGTCAAACATGCATCCATCTGTGAGCACGCTCCCCTCTCCACAGATCTGACCTTTCTCCGTGGAGATATGCAATACTGTGGCACATTAAAGGCAAAAAAATATGTAAAAAAAGGTGGCGGATCCTCTACCTGGGAGGTGAAGCTTAAAGTTACATAGTGCTTCACTTCTGTACATAATTTAAACCGTCTGAAGTATATAAAGTTTCAAAAGGAGCGCTTCCTGGACCTCCAGAGGATAATACACAGTAGAAAAAAGTAGAAAAAACACAGTGGTGCTCTTTGGGGAAGGGT
>JACN01082277.1:0-10421 GCA_000787155.1 Scartelaos histophorus | reverse complement strand
AAATAAATCACACTTTTAACTAAAAAGTTACAATAAGGTAATAAGCCATATGTCCATATTTGAATAAAATATAATGGCATTTTCAACAGAGAATAAAAAATGTTTTTGGTTTTTCTTTTCTTTTTACTTTTATAATGATACATTGCAGCGACATCAGACTGAGGGTGTGGTGTACATCTATTTCTATTGGTGGAATGTTTAGCAGTTACCATGGCGACACAATGCACACTGGGAAACACAGTTTAAACACTTTTTGAGTTTCAGCAAGGTCAGTTCTTTTGTGGTCCGACTGTATTAGAACAAAGCTCAGATTAAAGTCTAATTGGAGTATCTGAGCTTCAGAGAGAACAGAACCTACAGTTAGCATCACACCCCAGGAAATGTTGAAATATCAATACAATAGTGAAAACTTTCAACTGAGGATAAAAATGAGCACTGTCAAAAATACTGCGTTATTAACAGGTTCACGCAAAACAATTTTAACAGCGTTATTTTTTTATCGCAGACTAATTTTTCCATAAGCTGTGGCCGCTGCTGTGACGTGGGTACAGAACTGAGAAGCCCTGTCAGGTGAGCTGATGTTTTTCATACAAGGAAAATACGACAGACATTGGACACTCTCCTCCGACTGTCCCCACTGCTCCAAACTGTTGTTATATCCATAAACTCATGGAGGAGCACGTATCGCAGCAGGACTCATATCTGTCACTATTTAATAGATATTTCTGCCGCTGGACTTTTTTCTCCACTAATAGTGTTAACTCTGCTGCTGCACATAGATCCATGAGCTGCTGCGACATGTACACAAAGAGCACCGTTTGATGACGGCATTGTCCTTAATACAGCAGTGCAGGGGACACGGTTGAGGATCACGGTTGGGGCCCACGGTTGGAGCCCACGGTTTGGACCCACGGTTTGGACCCACGGTTTGGACACACGGTTGGGGCTCACGGTTGAGGCCCACGGTTGGGGGCCCAAGGTTTGGATCCATGGTTGGGGATCACGGTTTGGACCCACGGTTTGGGATCACAGTTGGGGCTCACGGTTGGGGCCCACGGTGGGCCCACGGCTCACGGTTGAGGCCCACGGTTGGGGGCCCAAGGTTTGGATCCATGGTTGGGGATCACGGTTTGGACCCACGGTTTGGGATCACAGTTGGGGCCCATGGTTGGGGCCCATGGTTGGGGCCCACGGTTTGGACCCATAGTTGGGGCTCACGGTTGGGGCCCAAGGTTGGGGGCCCAAGGTTTGGATCTATGGTTGGGGATCACGGTTTGGACCCACGGTTTGGACCCATGATTGGGGCCCACAGTTGGGGCCCACGTTTAGGGGCCCACGGTTGGGGGCTCAAGATCGGGGCTCACGATTGGGGCCCACAGTCAGGGCAGACAAGCACAGATGTAAACACAGATGCAATTAAAAAAAACAAACAAAAAAACCATTTGCACATATGTTGATAAGAATATTAAAATTATTATTCAGTGGACAAAGATGTGCGATTCATTTGTGATTAATCTTGAGTTAACTATGACATTCATGAGATTCATTGCGATTAAATATTTTAATCGAATGACAGCACTAATAAAAATAATTTCTAACTTTTCTTTTCTATTTCATGTTTTCTAGTATCACCTAGTCCTAGCCCAAAATATAACCTCAAAACCCACATACTAATCAGTGCAAAAATGTATGCATGTTTCAATATATAGACCTGCATATTGGTGCTAACAGAAAATACTAAATTCTCAGAGTAGAAAATACTCCATGTGTCATTCACAAGGCGAGAACAAACTCACTAACCACATACCTGCTCTCACTAGTGTAAAACTCGTTACCTTGAGCTTGACTTGAAGTAGTTTGACCTCAGCCTCCAGAGCGGGCAGGGCAGGGTCAGGTGGGCACGGACGGCCCTGGCAGAAGCACACGGGGAGGGCGGGTGCGGCGGGTGCGGCAGGTGCAGGTTTTGGGGGTAGAGAAACCTGCCTCCACTGCGCCAGCTCCATCTCCAGAACTTTCTTCTGCTGCTCCACTCCAGTCAGGTCAGAGGTCAGCTTCTGCGGGTCGATGGACAAACACAAGTGGACCAGGTAAGTACCAACAAAGTACTAATCATAAAGTTTGAGTTAACCTGTAGAAACTCTGAGCGTTGGCATTATTAGAGCAAAGTAATACAAAGCTAGGTCAATACAATACTAGGTCAAATTATTGCATAGAAAATCGCACCTCCAATTAATTTTAGACCCATATTGTGGAAGCTCAGATTACTCCTTTACTTCAATTTGGGAGTTTTATTAAATGAAACCCATTAAAAAGACTGTACACACATAAAGTCATAAAATATAAAGGATCACATCTGGGCACTCTCAAACGCACAGGCTCCATTCCAAGACAGGATTGATTCATTTTTTTCATAATACATTTTTGAGAGAGGTGAAAAGAAAGGCCGAAAATGAATAAATAAAGCGCTGAAGTAGTTTGACAAAGAACTACAGAATCCTAAAAATATAAGACACTGGGAGTTTGGTAACACTTTATAATAATTACACTTAATCATGTCTTAGTAAAGCGTGAAGAAAAACTAAAGAAATTGTTTGTGCTTGTTTGTGATTATGATCTATGACAACCGTGGATCTTTATCGGATAATTTCTACATTTTAAATGACAATATTCAGCTAAAACAACTAATAAAAGAGATGAATTCGCTGATTTCCTTGTTAGAAAACTGAGGTGTCAGTGGGAGGCGGCATCGCTGTAACGAGCCGTGTAACTGTCAGCACCTACAATGGACAGCACAGATCTTTTTTTTTTTTTTCATTTGTACCAAAATGACTATGACACGCTGCGTATCACCGAAAAATAAAATTAATTTGAAGAATGAAGTAAGTTCAGAGCAGTGGCTGTGTACCAGTGATTATGAAAAATGGAGTTGATTGAAAATATGGAGTCTTGAAAATAAGTATTTAAAGATTGTTCAAACATGCACGAATCACTGCAAAAACAACTTTAAGAGAGTAAAGTGTACCAGTGATGATGAAAAATGGAGTTGATTGAGAATATGGAGTCTTGAAAATAAGCGATTAAAGATTGCTCAAACGTGTGCGAATCACTGAAAAAACAACTCCAAGAGAGTAAATGAGAAATCACTTAACAACATGGTTAAAAACCTTTATATCGTCATGGAAACTGAACCAGACCAAGTTACAGGTCAGATCTGTGGAGAGGCGACCCCGCTCACAGTCAGTATGCCTGTTTTTCTAGGTATTTTTGACCTATAAAACCACCTGTAATCCCATAAATATAAGGTAGATCTGTTTAATGACAACCTGCGGAACATTCTACGCAGAGTAATGACATTTCCATAGAAACAAAGTGACAGACCTACAACCAGAAAGTTACACAGTGCATCTTTAAGAATAATTCAGGATTTGTTACTACCAAAATAATACCCTAAATCCCAACTCCTAACCCTAACTAACCACTCAATTACTCAGTTATTAATCATTCTACAAATCAATCTTAATACACTATTTGTTCATTAGGAATTAAGTCTTTGTTCATGCTTTAAATAGCTTATTAAGATGTAGTTACAATAAACAACGTGTTCATTATGAATTAAGACTTTATTCATGCTTTATAGAGCTAATTAAGATGTAGTTATAATAAAGAATTAGTTCATTAGGAATTAAGTCTTTGTTCATGCTTTAAATAGCTTATTAAGATGTAGTTACAATAAACAACGTGTTCATTATGAATTAAGACTTTATTCATGCTTTATAGAGCTAATTAAGATGTAGTTATAATAAAGAATTAGTTCATTAGGAATTAAGTCTTTGTTCATGCTTTAAATAGCTTATTAAGATGTAGTTACAATAAACAACGTGTTCATTATGAATTAAGACTTTATTCATGCTTTATAGAGCTAATTAAGATGTAGTTATAATAAAGAATTAGTTCATTAGGAATTAAGTCTTTGTTCATGCTTTAAATAGCTTATTAAGATGTAGTTACAATAAACAACGTGTTCATTATGAATTAAGACTTTATTCATGCTTTATAGAGCTAATTAAGATGTAGTTATAATAAAGAATTAGTTCATTAGGAATTAAGTCTTTGTTCATGCTTTGTATAGCTAATTAAGATGTAGTTATAAAGTTGTATCAGAATTTTTGCGATTCAGTCACTTATACACCACGGTGGCATTGCACACCGATGGGATTGTTAAAAAGCTCAGATTAAGTTAAGACGGGCAGAAATATGTCTCTGAAAGTTGGTTCAATACCGACATCAATTAGTTTGTGTGTCTCTGGTATCATATCAAACACAGAGATAATGGGACAAACAGGAGACTTGATACATGAAGATATATGCGGCTTACAAAAGAGTCACACACACAAACACACACAAACGCACACAAAGAAGGCACACACAAGCACACACGCAGACACGCACACAAACACTGCCGCACAAATGCACACAAATACGAGACTTGATACATGAAGCTTTATGTGGTTTACAAAAGGGCCACACACACACGGACACACACAGAAACACACATGTGCACACAGAGGAACACACACATACACAAACTCACACACGCATACATACAAAACATACAAACACAAACTCACACAGACACATACACACACACACAAACAAATAAACACACACAGACAGACAAACACACAATCTCTCACACACACATTCACATGCACAAATGATACAAAGGCACACAGATACACACAGGCACGCACACACACAAATACAAAACACACACAAACACAAACTTACACACAAAAAGACACACATTCACGCATACAAACAAACTCACGCACACACAAATACAAAACACAGACACGCGCAAATACAAAACACACAAAAAGATACACAAACACACACGCATGCATGCGCACACAAACTCACACATACAAAGAGACACACAGATACACACGCATGCATACAAACACACAAACTCACACACAGACACACAAACAGGCACATAGACACACATACAAACACACAAACTCACCCCACAAACATACAAACAACTACAAAACATACACAAACTGACACACACGTGCAATCAAATACAAAACAGACACACAAACACACAGACACATACGCACATATACAAACACACAACCTCACCCCCACAAACACACACAAATACAAAGCACACACAAACAGACACACATGCATGCATACAAACACAAACTCACACGCACACACAAACAGGCACAGAAACACACAAACATTCACACAAACAGCCATACAAACACAAAACAGACACACAGACACATTCGCACATATAAAAACACACAACCTCAGCCCCACAAACACACACAAATACAAAACACACACAAACGGACACACATGTGCATTCAAATACAAAACAGACAAACATACAGTCACACAAACAGACACAAACACAAATATTAAACAGACACATACAGACATACACACAAAGAGACACACAAACAGCCACACAAACAAACACACACACACACAAACGCACACACCCCCCTCCCAGTGAAACCGCAGATTCCCCCGGGCTCGCTCCCTGCTCTACATACACGGGGGTTATTGATATCTGGTTGCTGGCTGACACCTTTTAATAGAATCCTCTTGTTTTAGGTTTCCTGACGGGGAACAGGGCCCGTCCCCGGAGGAGCGGCGGGATTGATGGAGCGAGAGGCGCTCGGGAGCCGCAGTGACAGAGGTGCGCCGATGGATGGTGGCGTGGATGACACTTCCGGTAAGACAAGCTTTGATTCCAGGGGCCATTTTGAGCGGTGCGGTGAGATGACACTTCCACCGTCTGAAAAATGTGCGTCCATTAAGGCCTGCGAGGGGGAGGACGGCGTCTCTCTTTCCTACCGGCCGTGGTCAGACCCGTCCCCGAAGTGATACCCAATCATTAGCGGGATAAATAAAGACGCCCGCTCTGCTGAATTAGCCGAATTAGCCTGGTGTGAATGAGGACATATGGAGGAGATGATGGGTGCACTTATTATTGTCTTACGAAAGCATCGGTATTACACTATTTTCTCATCTGCAGTATATTATAATGTTGTTTCTTCATCAAAAACATACATGGAGTTTTGTTCTGTTTAGAGTGACCAGATTTTCAAAATAAAAAACTGAAACATCCCTGGTTTGTGGTGGATGGTAATAATAAAATAGTGAAACAAATGAAAAATGTGAGTCAGTATAGTCACATTTTCTTTGAGTTTTAGTCACTTTTAAGCCGCTTTTCTGTATTTTACCTAAACAAATGACAATGTAAGCCTCTTTTTACTGTTTATAGGCATCAGATTGGTCAAAAATATAGACGCTTCTTGCATAAAACTGGGTTAAATCACTGGTTTTGGGTAAATCTTCTGGGACAGGGGACACAGAGCTCAAAAGTGGGGCTATCCCGAATAAATAGGGAAGATCTGGTCAAAAAACAAAGCATATTAAGCTGAAAAAACACTCCTTGTGATGTCACGGTAAAACAGGAAGTGCTCCACTGCGTTTTTAAACTCTAAACACTAGAATTGCACGGATAATTTCATCTCTGGAACTGACGATCTCTGAACTAAAGGTAAACGGAAGCTGTAAACATTTTGAGCTTTTTGAGATTAATAAGAACAGTGATGACACTCTGAAGGGTAGTGACTTAACATGGAGAGCAAAGGGAGGGAGGAGTCAGAGCATCAAAAATGAAAGTGAATCTTCCAAAACACACGTTGGTTTCGGCGAACGCAGCATTTGCAAAACAATAAAAGGCAACGTGATGATGTAGATATATTGTGTTAGCAGCTAATACCCCATAGAAGGAAATTTAAAGTTTAAATTGCAAGGATTATCTTACTACAATAGAGAATTAGAACTGTTTAGAAGTTTTTCAGAGCAACAGCGCACACAGTTCCATCTCCGCATTCATTAATGTATAGTACTTACTGCAAGAATAATAGCAAAACCGGGCTGGAGCAAGGAGTGCCCCAACATGTTCAGATTTTAGCGTGAAGGCTTGTACATGCAGGTAATCCTAAAATAATCCCAAACGTTTACACGCAAAAGGAGGGCAGGACACCACACGCGACAAGGTAAAGCCAGGAAATTTGGATATCTCGGTAATCCTGTAACCAAATGATCCTCGACTGGAATGAAGAGCGTGACGTACGTTTCACACGCAGGAAGGAGCTGATACCGAAGTGATTTATCTGTCACCTGTTTAAAGCTGCTTAACCTGCCTTTGATGATAACGCAGGTTTATTACAGATTATAAGGGGAGGAAAGAGATGAAAATGTCAAAAACGGCAAAGAAAAAAGCTAGAAACAGAGACAATACTTGTGAAAACTGGTAAAAATCACTATAAACACCACTACACAATTATTTCATGCAGCAAAATGAGGATTAAAGCTGGTTTGAAAGCAGAATTATTATGCAAAATTGACTTAATAAAGCTTTTAACCATGTCATAGTTGTTTCCCTTCACCATTTACTCACCCAAAGTTGTGTTTAGAGTGATTCGTTGCATGTTTGAGCATCTTTCATCTCTTATTTTCAAGACAGATTTTGCGTTTCTCCTCCACAGGCGCACACCCACTGCGCTGTACTAACTCATTTCTTAATCTGTGATACACGTAGTAATTTAAGTACAAATTAAAACATAATTCATAGGTCGATAGAGCGATCTGCAGCTGTCCATAAGAGGAGGCGACAACTTCACAGCTATTTGTTGCAATGGCGCACGAGGGTGTCAAAAATGATATAAAAAACAAAAGTGCAAGTGTCTTTTTTAACAAAGTATTTAAATCAAAAGTGATACACGTAGTAATTTAAGTACAAATGAAAACATAATTCAAAGGTCAATAGAGCGAAAAAAAAGTGCAATATGTCTTTTTTAACTAAATATTGAAATCAAAGCTGCCATTGTTTATCATATAGACCCTTTGTCAGCGAAATGTTCAAAATTCTGTAATGAAGCAAGAGGAGGCAAAATAAAGCGAATTGTTTATCATATAGACCCTTTCAAATCTTATGTCAGCAGAATGATAAAAATTCTGTAATGGAGCAAGTAAAGGCAAAATAAAGTGAACTTAATATATTTACAATGATTAACTGATGAGCAGATCTAAAAACTAATGGCTTTATGACATTATAACAAAAACTAAGCAACAATTTTGAATATTCAAGCTATAAATCATATTTACTTTGCTTCTCTGTTAAGATGAATAGAAAAATACTGTTTTATAACCCTACAATAGTGTAATTTATGATGAAATGTGTAAAACATCTGCACTTGAAGTGGAAAAACTGTTGTGGGCTCAACATTTCTGTAAGAATTTGTCCAGTAAAACCTCAAAATGTGAATTTTGCCTTTGTATAAATGGTTAGTGTCAATCATAAACTCTTGCCAAATAAATAATGTAAAACAATTGTAAGTGTTTTTAAGCCGGGCTCTGAATCATTCACATGTATCTGAGTGGTTTTTATTTTCTAAATTTTTTATATTTTGTGGCATTATGAAATTAATCATGGGGTTTTCCCACGAAAGTCGCATCATGTTCAACTTTCCTTTTGCCTCCAGTTGCCTTATAATGTGAATGGGTGTATATGTTATACAGAAAAAAGTAATCTAATTATCTAAATAATTTCTACAAATGATGTTGGGGTTAGAGCTAAGGTTAGAGCACTATATGTATTTTATGTACATAGATGAGCGAAAAAGAAAGAATCCAAAGTAAATCATTAAAACATGATCAAGATTAGAGGCGGTGAGGGAAGGACAGAATGGCCTGAGCCTGAGCAGCACAAACAAGTGTAGTGCTGTGGAAGTGCCATGCTCCTCTCACATGACGGGCCCTGTGGAGGCTGTCCTAGGCCAATTACCAGCAGAGTTTGAGTTGGAGAGTTGGCTAGGACCGGCTGGAACGAACCCAGAGTCCATCACCTCTTGGCCTTTCCAGAGAGGGCAACGAGACCCGCCTTTGACCAGCCGGCGCGCTCCAACTTTCTCTGGCCGAGTGGCATTAATACTGCAGCAGCAAAGTGGAGGAAGCAAACAGGAAGAAGACAACAACTCCTGTGCAGCCTGTCCGCTCATTGACACAACGGTGAGCGCGTATCTGAGACCTCCCCGGGCGGGCCGTGCTGTCAGATGCCTGGGAGGGATCAGCAGGGCCACTTCCTGTGCAGCAACGATATGAGGTCTCCACTCTGACCCCAGTGTACAACTTCCACGCACTGGCTGTAGCTGTAAATATACTTCCTAATCAGCTGTCCAGTGCCTACACCAGCAGTGCACCGCAAGTCTCCTGTCAGGACTGCGGAGGACAGGAAAGATACTGTTTAAGGGCCAAAGTGCTCAGTGGTTTATTTATACTTTGTACCCATGTAAGAGTTTTCTACCTGGAGGCGAGTACTAAATAACTCAATGGGCGAGTGGCAAAGCAGCAGCAGTCGGATCTGATGAAATAGCGCTAGTGACATCGACGAGAAGGAGCCCGGTCCGTCTTAAAACATTCAAAAGGACAACAAAACTGCAGAGGTAGAGAGCGGGTTGTGGTCTCCTCTGCTGCACGGCTCTGACCTCCACAGACAGGAGTATTGGTCTGTCAGCTGAACTTATTAAGCACGATAAGGGCAAAGGACCCGGCACTTCTGCTCACAAACTACAGTACAGAAAGACGGACGGCAAAATAAAGTTTCTCGACTTTCGAAACTTGTTTTACATAGTAGTGGTAAAGCTCTGATTAGTATTCATTCATTTTTCTGCCCTTTTACGCGCTAAACTTGCTGGTAGCACAGATCGTATGCTGGCTTGGGCCCACTGTGAATGGATTAGAACATTGTTAATATTTAATACGTTTTGGTTTATGGCACTTTATGCACTTACATCATCATTCCTTTTCCTAACACAAGATTTCTACAAAAGTTGATGTCCTTATTGAACAGGCCCATTGTTTTTTAAGTTATACATTTTAACCCGTTAAGTCCCAATGAGATTCAAAGTCTCTTTTATTTAGATGGAAGTTCTGCCCCGGATTCTACTGTTGGAATTGAAATTTGATGCTTGCTCAGGGCCAATCAGCTACACGGAAAACTAATGACCACGAGATCTATAATTTTATAAAACATCTGCTTCTGAAAAGTTATAAACCGCTAAGTTATTAAAGTGTTTTGCAGAATCTTCCATTTTTGGGCAAAAAGTCTATAGGAAAATATATGGAAAATTTACTTGAGGCCACTATTGAGCTCTATACATTTTTAGTGAAAAGAATTGTGATCACATGAAGAAAACCACAGGGGAGGAACATATTTACAACACACAGTGCAGAATTCATACCCAGGACCTGCTGGACTAGGAAGCATTAGCACCAACTACACTGCAAAGGTAGTTGATGCCCAATTAACACTAAGGGAAGTTAAATTA
>KN493638.1:16913-36048 GCA_000787155.1 Scartelaos histophorus | reverse complement strand
TGACAATAAAGAGAAACTGAATTGAAACTTAAAAAAGAAGTCTCTTGCACACAGTCCATGAAATGTATGTTTAGAGCCCAATCAGAATGGAAATAGTGCGTAATTGAGCTTGGGTTTGCACGATGAATGGTTATACAAAAAAAATATTATAAGGATGTTCAAAAATACAAAAAAAAAAATAAATCATCTAGAGATTTTCTGTTGCAGTAACTATTTTGCCATAAAAAGCCAGGTAAAAAGCAAAACGGTTTCATCTGGAACATGTTCTGGAGGGAATATTTGACTGTGCTCTTCAAGTGTCTCGGGTCTGTGATTAGCATAGCACACATAGCATTAGCATAACCCAGCCTGTGCAGAGCGAGTGAATGCTCTTCAGAGGGCCCTTTGTCAGGCCCTCACAGTGTGCCTCCAGCATGTCACGTTACACTCTCACATTTCAAAGACGCTGCGCTAACAATGGAGGATTTAACAGGGCGCCATTATATTGGAACATGGTTTTACTGAATGCATTCATTTGACTTAAAAGTGCACTGAGTAACTTTTCTGGTGGAGGGTCTGTCAAATTATTCTCTCCGTGGACATATTGTTGCTTTGTCTGGGATCTATTGCAGCCTGGGATTAAACCTTTATATTTTAATGGAGACCGGACCAAGTTACAGGTCAGATCTGCTGAGCGTTGACGCCGCTCAGTCAGAATTTTTATTTTTCTAAGTATTTTTGAGCCATAAAACCACTTCTAATTGAATAAATTTAAGCTAGAGTTGTTAAATGTCATACTGCGGAACATTCCAAGCAAAGCAATAACCACAGGAACAAGCATTTGACGGACGACCAACCAAAAAGTTTCACAGTGCCGCTTTTAAAACGTGTCTTTAATCACGCTTCACTTCACTTCACCAATATGTGTGTTTGTGTGCCTCATTACGTTAACCTCGTATAGGAAACTTCCCCCAGTGCCACTTAACATTTCATACATGATTCATTTCCCGCGTTGTTGAATCTACACGTTTATTCCTTTGTGAGCATTTAGATCGGCGTTATGGATTCGTTACAGTGTGCCGCCGTTAAGGATAAGGTGCATTCAAGCTCTCGGGTCATCTCAGCGCCGTCTTTTCCTCTCGTGCTCTTTGCATTATCGTAGTCACGCTCAGGCATTCCCAACCTGGTGGCTCCCTAAAGATGATTGCAAGGGGTTCAAACAAGATTGTATATATTTTAAATTAAGTGGTGGCATCTTCATTTCCTCTACCTGGGATTTCCCATGTTACTTTTGTGGAGTTTTAGCAATTAGAACCTGAGCACAGAATGGACTTAAGTGGATATGTCGTTGTCAGTGACCAAGAAACTAAACTTTTATTTTAGAAACTTAGAATTAAACTAGAGAGAGAAGTTTGATCTATTCTTAAATGTCTATGGTTAAAGGTTCACGTGTAACTTTTCTGTTTTAGGGTCCGTCAAATGCTTTTCTCCATGAATATGTTATTACTTTGAAATGTGATTCTTGTATTAGTTTGTCAGTTTGTATTTCAGTCTTTTTGTCAATTATTCTGGATGTGTTTAAACTGCGACTTAAACCAATCGCAAATAAAATTCCAATCGCAAACCTTGTCTAAAAGATTTAAAAAAGAGACAATTTAGTATTTTTCACTTTTTTTTTTTTCATTTGTTTGGTTTTAAACCTTTCTATCTTCATGGAGATCAATCCAGACCAAATTACAGGTCAAATTTGTAGAGAAGCAAACCTGCTGAGTCAGAAAGCTTGTTTTTCAAGGTATTGTTGAGCTATAAAACCACCTGTAATTGAATAATTGTAAGGTAGAGCTGTTTAATGTCAGACCGTGGGGCATTCCAGGCAGTGACATATCCATAAAAAGAAGCAGGTGATGGACCCCCAACCAAAAAGCTGCGCAGTGCACCTTTATGGTTAACTCACGCTATAGGATAATTCTGAATGTTTTGTCTTTTGCATTTGACTGATCCTTCAATGCCACTGGAGCAAACATCTCCAAATCTTGAGCTACACATCAGATAGGAAAATGCGAACTCCATGAAACGCCCAGAAAATAAAACTCGGGAGCGTGTTGCTGTTTGGGATTAGTGCTGCAATCCAACTATCGCCCCGCAGTGTTTGTACCTTTTACATCTGCATTAGGTGAGTATAGTTTCATCATTTTTCCATGTTATGTATTCAGTTTAATTCCTGTCTACCTCCTTCGCCTCTCTCTTCCTCTTATCCTTAGGCTACGGGGTTTTGATGTCAATTTTAAGACAACCTATCCTCCCTATCTAGTATATACTTGTTCTTACTGCTACATAAACCCTAATTGCCAGTACCATCACGGACAGCATGGCTATATAATGCATTCTCAGTATTAAAGGATAATAGCATAATTTCTCTTTGCCAGTAAAAGAAAGTTAACTCCAAGTATAAAAAAGTAGTCGAATAACACAACTTTTTTTTTTTTTAATCCGAAATAGTTCTTGCACATTGCCAAACCGCAGAGCCACATGTGCAGGTGGGCTTTCCGTGCGCCACTGTGAAAATAAGGTCATTTTCTCACTTGGAAATCTCGGAGTGTTTTGTAAAATCACTCTTACCCCCCGCCTTCGCTCGCTTCCCTCGCCTATTTGTATCTGAACGGGGGCTAAACTCTCCCAGCAGCCCTCTCTCTATCTACTTCAAACAAGGACTGTTTTCTTAGAGAGATCGGTGGGAATGCCGGAGCCAGCCACGCATGGCCTCTGTGGGGCTTGTATGCACGGTATACAAGAGAGAGACGGGGTGAGGGGAGTGAGGATACCAGGATACGTACGAGTTCGGCATGACAATGAAGCGAGCATTCAATTAGCGTAGCCGTATAGCGCCTGATGTTGATTACCTTAGACAGTCCGGCGAATACCATCCTTTTACTGATTAAACCTAAGGAGAGTGCAGCGATGAGACACGTACTTTGAGATTGGACTGCCAAAAAAAAAAGAAAGAAAAAAACTTGTATTTTTTTTATAACCAAGGAGAAAACAAGGTCAATATATTCCTGGCAGCGCCTGTGTGTCAATCTGAACCGCCGGGCTTAGGTAATGGGCAGTGCTGGAAGTGCTTGGAAGTCGGGATGTAACAGTAATCGAAATATCGTGATACTTTTCGTCAAAAATCTCAAATTAAAATCGTAGCTTGTCACAATATATCAATTTCTAAGGTTGTTTGCTTAAAGCGGGATTGTGTAACTTTTCTGGTGGAGGGTCTGTCATGTATTTTTCTTTAAGCTACTGGTTTGTCTGGACCTTTCTATCTTCATGGTCAGATCTGTGGAGAGGCACTCCCGCTCACAGTTATAATGCCTGTTTTTCTAGGTAGTTTTGAGCTGTAAAAATCACCTGTAATTGGATAAATCTAAGATAGAGCTGTTTAAAGTCATACTGTGTAACATTCCAGGCAGAGCAATGGCATATCCATAGAAACAAGAAGGTGACGGACCCCTAACCAAAAAGCTACATAGCGCACTTTAAGTATATAACTTTTTTTAAAAATGAGAAAAGAAAGTCTTGAATAGAAGTCAAGCTCTTCGAGAACGCCTACTTTTTACGTAGGTTGTTTGAATTGTTTGGAATGATTTTAAATGCAGTGGGGAAATGGGTCTCGGCGTGTGATTCATTACGCTCAAATGTCAGTGCCCCCTGCTGGGTAATCACAGGGACTTCCACGCAGAATGGGTGTTGATTGTTGAACCTGTCAACGTGAGGTGACATTGATGGTCGCGGGGTTGGTGAGGCGTTAGACTCTCTGCACAAATGTAATGGTTATGGAATGGAAGCTGCAAATGCCTAATACCCTCAAAAGCTGTTATTGACTACAACTAGTGTTAAGGCAATTACCAATAAATACACACTGCTGACTGATTTGATTTTATGGATATATTTTATGGTAATTTTGACTAACATCTGGATATCTTACTGCCCAGAGGTCCATCATTATCTTTTTTCCAAGTCAACAGTCAGTAGCTATTATGCTAATTCTGGTGTTGTACTTGTGTTGAAGAGTCATGTTTTCCAATTATCTGGATTGTGTATATGTACTAGTGTATGTGGAATATGAATTACTTCAGCATCACTTGCAAGTAAAACACTGTCTAAAGGTTTCTGAGGCAAATTTTGAGACAAATTTCGGTCTTTTCTGAGCTAAATCTAAGTGAGGGCTGGACATTGTATAGACTATGTGCTCAATTTATCTGCTTAATATGCAGATATGGATAGATTCTTCATTTGTGTGCATTAATACAACAATTAAAATTACAGAAAACAGAACAATTATGGGCCTGTCCCTATACTACGAGCTTAAATATTGCGTTTTTATTGTATATATTTGACTGTTAATACAGTTGTATAGACAAAAATACAATATTTATCCCTCAGAATCATTGAAAAACTCCATTGTGCAACATTTTTGCCAAAAAGTAGACAAAAAATATACTTTTTTTCATGTTGGAAGTATTATACTGAAAACAGGAAAACACACTGTGAGCTGGCTTGCCTCTCCACAAACCTGACTCATACTTGGCCTGCAGAAGAGCATCTGCGTGCTTTTATAGAAATGTTCCACAGTATTCCACAGTATGGCATAAAACTCTATGACAAATGTTCTAAAGTACTTTTTAAACTTTCTATTTCCACAGAATCACCTCCCCCAGAAAGTTCCACAGTGTAGCCCTGACTCATACTTGGCCTGCAGAAGAGCTTCCATTTGCGTGCTTTTATAGAAATGTTCCACAGTATTCCACAGTATGGCATGAAACTCTATGACAAATGTTCTAAAGTACTTTTTAAACTTTCTATTTCCACAGAATCACCTCCCCCAGAAAGTTCCACAGTGTAGCCTTGAATAATGTTTGCGCACATTAACATCTCAGCTCATACTTGAAGCAACATTCGTGGCAGCATTTACATCTCGACTTGAACACTCTGCATTTCTAACCCCTTGTGCACTTCTCTGCCTGCGCTCTGTCGGCTGCCATGTCTGGTTCCCTCACCGTTGTTCTTCTCATGGAGTGATAATTGGTCCCATTGCTTTTGTTTCAGTTCTAAACGCTCTGTCAGTCACCATGAAAACTGCACCAGCTTCGCCGCCTTAGCAAGGTTAAATCAGTGTCGCCCGTTTTGCAACCTCAAATCTTCTCTGACACCTCGCTCATATCTAAAAATATGTTTGTTAGTTTGGAATTTTTTCTTTAAAGATCCTATATTGTGCAAAATTGACCTCTGAGACCTCCTCAAAAACATACCTGGAGTTCTGTTGTGTTTCATTCACAAATGTATGAGTAATTCTTATTATTAGTCTGTCTACATCTCCAGAGCTCAAAATGCTGTGTTCCACCTTGTGATGTCATGTAGTGGTCATGTTAACAGCTACGACATCAGCTCCAAACATAGACCGTATATATGAATGGACATAGCTAACGCGTTAGCCGCCGCGTGCCAAACAGGAAGTGCTCCAGGAGGCTCTTCCGGCTCCTTCTGACTCTGGCTCCCATTGACTTACATTAGGATCTTGTCGCTCGTCTCTCTGTACCTGCTGCTGTGATCCTCTTCATCTTGGTCTTAAAATGTTCTTATTAACCCGCGACACATGATCCTGAATTTTTTTTTCGCTATTTTGTTAGTCAAAAAAATCCTATTCATAACATAGAGTCTGGCTCCAGATTCGCTCCTGTAGCCGTTAGCATCGCGAGCCTCATTTGAGCGGCGCTAAACGCTATGGGTGACGTCACACTCACTTAGTCCACTTTTTTATACAGTCTATGGCTCCAAATGATTCTACTGAAGGTGTATAGAGTTTAAAAACACAGAGGAGCACTTTCTGTATTATCATATAACAAGGTGGAACAGAGAGAAACTCAGCCTAAACATGCCGGATGTGCGTGTCAAACATGCGCGAATGAAACAAAACACTACTCGAGTTATGTTTGTGACGGGGAAAGAACATTATAACGTAGATCAGTAAATTTACGGGCCCTTTAAAGTTCTCGCCCTTTCCTATTCCGGCGAGGTGAGGCTGTCATCAAAAGTCAAACGGCGTAATTGTGGGCGAGGGCGAAATAAACAGTGACATTACAGCTTCAAAGGTTCTCGGCTTCTCCGTAAAGATATGTGACGGACAAACTGACATTCACGGCGTGTTTGGAGAGTTGGCTAAATGAAAAGCAGATTGATGCTGGAGCTGCTGCAGACTCGTGTGTGTGTTGTGTCTTATTTAAGTTTGAGTTATTTAAGTCCAGTTTTCTTGGCCTGACCTGGATTGCTGAAATATCACTCGCAAGTACAACACTGTTTAAAGGTGGATTGTGTAACTTTTCTGGTCATATGCTTTTGTCCATGGAGATATTGTTTGGAATATTTCACAGTTTGGTTTTAAGCCTTTCTATTTTCATCCAAATCAGACCAAATAACAGGTCAGATCTGTGGAGAGGCAACAGTCAGAACATTTTTTGGGGTTTTTCTTGGTATTTTTGAGCTATAAAAGCACTTGTAGTTTAAGGTAGGTCTATTTAATGTCATATTGTGGGACATTTTATGCAATGCGTAGAAATATCCATATAAAGAAGGAAATCACAGACAAATCACACAAAGAAAGATTTTTGAGGCCACTTTTTAGACTTAAATATTGATGCAGATTTTGACATTTCGTTCATTTCTGAGCTAAATCTACGTGATTAAAAAAGGACATTCAGTAGACTATGTCCTCCATTTGTCTGTTTCATATGCTGATGTGGAAAGATTCATCCTCGTGCCCATGAATATAACAATTAGTTCATGTAAAGTGTCGGGACGGTAGAAGATCTTTAGACAAAATCGCTACAAGATACATGAAAAAAATTATCTTGTGACATTTTTTGTATTTAAAAATTCGGACTGGGCCAAAAATGGACAAAAAAGGGTGAGTTACATCCCTTACAGTTTCATAAAGCAGTATTAGAATGGAAATGAAAATCTGAAATCAAATAATAAAAAAGAAAATGTGAGCAAAAACTGAATTGTGAAATGTATATATTAGAAATTATGTTAAAGTTTCAAACCAAAAAAGTTCATTCATTCTTTCGTTGATTCAGAACCATTGTAAATCGCCACTTTTTTTTTTTTACCATTTAGATTTTTTTCATTTTGGAAGTATTTATGACTTTACTGTGAGGTGGCTTGCATCTCCACAAACCTGACTCTTACTCGTCCCGCAAGAGGTCGTCCATCTGCCTGCTTCTTTTTTAAATGTTAGAAACGTCGTAATTGCCGGCGAGGGCGAAAAAAACATTGGCATTACAGCTTCAAAGCTTCTTCGCTTCTCCGTAAAGATACGTGACGGACAAACTGACATTCACGGCGTGTTTGGAGAGTTGGCTAAATGAAAAGCCACCGCCGCTACAGACCTGCCTGTGTTGTCTTATTTAAAACGAGGAATTAAATGAGTTTTCCCGGCCTGACCCGAACGTTAAAAAGTGTAATGCGTTTTTGTATTTGTTGCTGTTTCAAGCCGAAGATCAGTGAGGGCATTAAAAGTACAGCATCGGTGTGAAGAAAATAAGAAAATGGCTGGAAAGTTTGGAACGCTTGTTTTGCATAACTGCCAGGAAATGGAAGCATAACGGTGACGAAGAGGAAACATGAGGTAGTTTTATGAGCAGAATGGGTTATTATAAACAGCTTGGCAATCTAGATGCATTGTTTTATATGGCCATTGCAAGACTTAGTTGAGCTTTTTAACTATAAAGTGTATGAAATGTGAAACGTGGGTTATTTTAGTTTCATTTTTGTCTAGCCTAATCTTGTATTTTCAATCAAAGCTTTCAGTCCCCGCATCTTTCGCCACATTTAATCGGAAAAGCGGCTCAGTTGGTAGAGTTGGTACAATGGCCAGAAGGTTGGCAGT
The DNA here is from genome assembly GCA_000787155.1 of Scartelaos histophorus. Classification (NCBI taxonomy): domain Eukaryota; kingdom Metazoa; phylum Chordata; class Actinopteri; order Gobiiformes; family Gobiidae; genus Scartelaos; species Scartelaos histophorus. Next base: position 28,136 of record KN493638.1, on the reverse strand, counting down.
TTGAATCCCACTATCGACATTATCATCATCAGTAGAGTGGACTCCAGCTCTGTCACATCAATATTGTCGTTGTGTCCTTGGGCAAGACACTTAACCCACCTCGCCCCTAGTGTCTGGGTACACTGATGCATGAATGTGTGTGTGAATGGGTGAATTGTTCCTTGATCTAAAGTGCTAGCAGTGCCTTTGTCATATTTTTAGATAGTACTTTTCCACCTTGAAAAGTACTATCTAATAATATGACAAATATTTAGCTTTTACTACTGTATATCATCTCCGATTGATTGAAATTTGAGCAATAAAATATTGAGGTGAGGAACAGGGTTTATAATCGTTTATTTGTCGTTTATATTTAGGAAATTAATATAATATAATGTGTTTTATTGTCCAGAGTATCAGGACATGCTAGTTGTTGTTAGAATGTTTCACATTTTAAGACACAGGTGCAGCAAAGTACAGCATCTTTTAATAAGACTAAATCAAATCAGGGTCAAGTTGTAATCTAGTGCTCCTCCATGTTTTTAAAGTCCATTCACCTGCACTAGGCTCACCAACATTGTTAGTAGCAGCTATTTATAACACCGTAACTATTTTGGAGTTATTGATGTTTCGGCTTCTATCCAAATGGCATCCAAATGACAGTATTTATCATTAGTTTAGCAACAGTTTATATGACTGGAATACTACTTTCACCCCCGCTGAAGTCATTATATTCACCGGATAATGTTTTTTCCGACATAAACGACCTTTATAACGCGTAAACTGGAAATTACATGAAATGTCGGTATGCAGCCGTGTGTACTAGTATGTTACAGAAGCCTTTAGCTGAAACTTCAATACAAAGTGCTTTATAGAAATTTTCTGTCAGTATCTTTACCATTGTGAGAAGGGTCGGTGCTACAGTGTGGGTCAGGGCCGTACACCGGCTTCTATTATTAAACTTGTATGATTTGCTGGTTCTGGTTCTTCAGTAAAGTTAAACGCTAACAGTGGATCATAAAGAACATGGTACAAGCTTAAAGATGCAGTGTTTTTTGTTTGTTTATTTGTTTTTATTTTTTATTTTTTGCTTTTTTTCTATAAATTTGTCATTGCTCTGCCTGGAATGTTCCACAGTGTGACATTAAACAGCTCTTACTTACATTTATTAAGTTACAGGTGCTTTTATAGGTCAAAAATACCTAGAAAAACAGGCATTCTGACCGTGAGTGGGGTTGCTTTTTCGCAGATCTGGTTTGGTCTCCATGAAGACAGGAAGGTTTAATGCCACACTGTGAAACATTCAAGAGAAATCAAAAACATCTCCATGAAGAAAAGCATCTGATGGGCCCCCCACCAGAAAAATGGACAAAAATCACCAGAATCTCAGTTAGTAGAGTGAACACCCACTGCACACCCCGCTTACTCAACCGCTTGATGCCATAGTTTCGTTTAGAAAGAATTGTTTTATTTTAACACACCTTTTCCTGGTGATCCCGGTGTTCCTATTTTGCTATTTTGCCCGTAAATCAAGACATGAATATTAATAACAGACCAACAGGTGCCTTCTTTCCCCAACGTCGGCTTCTGCTCGTGTTAGCAGCAGATTTGATTGACAGCGATCGTGCCTTTTTGCTCAGCCCCGGCCCCTTGCCAAACCAAAAATTGCGGGAAGGGGCCAGTACTTTCAATAACCTTGCTCCTGTTTGACTCTCAAAATTCCAAATAAGAAACTTGGTTGTAGATTAGCTGGTAAAACTTCTAATTGCTTTTTGCTTGGGGTCCATTACCTGCTTTTTTGTATGGATATGCCATTGCTCTGCCTAGAATGTTCCACAGTATGACTTTAAACAGCTCTACCTTTCATTTATTCAATTAAATGTGGTTTTAAAGCTTAAAAATACTTACAAACAGGTATTCAGACTGTGAGCGGGGTCACCTCTCCACAGATCTGACCTGTAACTTGGTCTGGTTCAGTCTAATAATCACATTTCAGAAAAGAATTTGATGGACCCTCCACCAGAAAAGTTACACAATGCACCTTTAGCTATTAATTTAACAAAAAAAAATTTAAAAATACATGCGCATCAACAGAGCAAAACACATTCTTATCCAGTTTGCTGTACCACCGGCTCCTCCCTGCTTATTAAATAATTCCTCCTTGGAGCATTTACCCACTCAATTAAACCTTTTACAAATCCGTTTCTCATTCCTCCTTGTTCTCTTGGAATGACTAGAACAACCTAGACGGGCAAATATTCCAATTTCAGTATTCAAACAGTAGCATGCGAAGATAAATAGGCTAAGGGAATTGGTAAATATGATTGCTTCGGTAATTAAAGAGAAAACGGCGAAAAGCAAAGGGAAAGGCTAATGTGCCGGTCGTATCTGAAATGTATTCGTGACGAGATTACAAGCAGGGGGGGGAGGAAGAGTCGGGGTTTAAAAATGCCGGTGAAAGAGGAAGAGGGTGAAATGAGAGAGAAGCAGAGGAGAGTGGGGAGAGGTTAGTGGCTCTTAGGCCTGAAGGTGCAGGTTTAGAACGCGGTGACCTCAGAAGTCCAGCAAATGAGGCGTGTGTGCGTTTGTGTGTGTCTGTGTGTGTGTGTGTGTGTGTGTGTGTGTGTGTGTGTGTGTGTGTGTGTGTGTGTGTGTGTGTGTGTGTGCAGACAGGGGGGCCGTGGAGAGGTGGGGTCCTGCTGTGAGAGAGATGAGAAGAGATGTAGAACAAATATATATAGAGGCGGCTCGGAGTGTTGGTGTGGCCTGTATAGGGCAGGGCGGTATGTGATAGAGATATGGGAGCGGAATATTAATGGAAATATGGTTTATCTGTGAAGAAATATGTCGCTTAGAATGCAGAATGGACAGGAATTTGGTCATCACATGTGGTCAAGAGGTACATAAGTAAGATTACCGTATTTTTCGGGCTATAAAGTGCACCGGATTATAAGGCGCAGTATCAAATAATATGTCAGTTGTGTCATTGTCCACACATAAGGAGCATCGGATTATAAGGCGCAATAAGAGAAACAAAATGCGTGTCGGATAAGTCGAACTTTATTCAGGTCATTTACAATAACTCTCAGTTGTAGCTAACACAAAAATACAAGTTTAACAGTTGGTGATTTGGGCATCAAACATGCCCGGATCCCTCTCAACATTGTTCAGTTTTAACACAAAAATACAAAACCTGAAATCTGCATGGTAATGGTGGCATTTTGGGTCCTTGTACAGCACACGGCAGAACTACCGGTATGTTGCACAGTCGCCCTATATGTGGCCAACATATTACTCCTCCTGACTCGCCCACTAATACCTTATTAGACTAATGTGGACAACATCAAATCGGTTGGAGGTTAAACACAACCAAAGGTCACACATAAGGCCACTGGATTATAAGGCCACTGTGGATTTTTGAGAAAATTTCATGATTTCAGATGCGCCTTTAGTCCAAAAAATACGGTAACTTTACTTTAGGATATAAAATGGAGACAAATTTGTCTTGTGAGCTTTAAGACACGTTATAATGCTGTTAGCTCGACAAAAACAAACCTGTTATGTTATGTTAAAGTTATGTTTTGTTCCATTCACATGTTTGAGTACCTGCCTTATTTGCCTATTTACATCTCCAAAAGGGAAAACGCTCTGTTCCAGCTTGTGATGTCATGAAGCAGTAGTTAACCACTTTTTACCTCTAGTTTAATAGAGGCTGGCAATATCAGGGCTGACATTATCTAAATGATTCTACTGAAGAGATTGTATTACCACATGACATCACAAGGTGGAACAGATTGTTTTTTAGAGTAGGGTAGTAGTAGTAGGGTTTGTGTGTTCAGCACGTGTAAATGGAACAAAGCACAACTCCATGTTTTTGATCAGCAAACTCTATAACATAAATCTGAAAATAGCGCAGTATGGGCCCTTTAAATGGACTAATAACAGATACTCCTACTGTAAACAACTAGGGTGTGATAGTTTTGGCTCTTCTCTTCAGACAATCAAATCCACTTTATTTATATAGCACGTTTCATGAAGACACAAGCACAAATACATACTAAAAGCAACAATAATAATATAATGATACAATTAACACTCAGATTAAATCATACTAGTCCTAAAACAATAAACCAGTAAAATCAAGAGCAAGAGAACAAGAAATAAATAAAAACCCATAAAATACATAAAAAATACATTAAAAAATGATAAATAAAAAAAAGACACAGAGGAGCACACAACTCATGCGGTGTTAAAAGCCAGAGGATAAAAGTGGGTCTTAAGACGAGACTTAAAACACTCCACTGTGGGGGATGTTCCAGAGCTTTGGGCCGACCACAGAGAAGGTCCTGTCCCCCCTGGATTGAAACCTTGTTATAGGCACCACAAGCTGGAGCTGGACCTCGGACCTCAAAGCTCGTGCGGGGGTGTAAATTTGGAGGAGGTCTGAGATGTTCTGGAGCCAGTGTCAAAGCTCGTGTGGGGGTGTAAATTTGGAGGAGGTCTGAGATGTTCTGTGGAGCCAGTCCATTCAAAGCTTTAAAAACAAACAGTAAAATCTTCAAATCAATTCTAAAATGTACAGGAAGCCAGTGCAAAGACGAAAGGATTGGGGTTATGTGCTCTCTCCTTTTGGTTCCCGCAGAGTTCTGGTTTAACTGTTGTCGGTAAAGTGCATTTTGTGAGATACCAGAACAAAGTGAATTACACTAGTCCAGGTGAGATGAGATAAAAGCATCTACGACTTCTTCAAAAAGTTCAAAAGACAAATATTTAAGGTAGTGACACACAGAACCCTGTCAGAAGTGGAGAAGGCTCTTATAAAGCCCCTATAAATGACTCGGGTGACAGTTCATACTTTGGGGGAGTTAAATGGACTAATAACAGAACCTCCTCTGTACTCCTCACCTCTTGGATAAGTGTCAAAATGCATTAACTCTTATAACTTTGGCCCAGTTGACAGATTACAAACTGCTTATGATATGGCCTTTATCTGGACGATGAGGAGTTACACCGAGTATATGATAAGTTTGTTTTTCTCCGAACCCGTAGTACAAGACTTGTGGCCAGCCCTCCCCTCGCCTGGTGTCCACTTCAGTGACCAGCGGCATGGCTGTGTCCCACTGTGAGGCGTCCGTCCACATGAGGGAGCAGCACGCCTCACTGCCCCGTCCACATCTGTGGGGACAAAAATGAATTATAGTAAATAAATTCAACGTTATTTTTTTGAGCTGAGGTAGAATGTTTCGAAGGTGAACTGCGTAACTCGTCTGGTGGAGGGTACTTCACCTGTTTGTCGCCATGGAGATGTGCTTAGAATGTTCCACGGTAAGGCCACAGGAGTTCAGTGGGTAGAGTCCACTGATCTGAATGTTGGAACATAAAAAAACAAGAAAACGTCATTGGTTTAGCCGATAGATGCGCTGACCTGCAAATTGGTGGTGTGATTCCACCTCCCACAGATGAAGGTTGCTGTTGTGTTCTTGGGCAAGACACTTAACCCACCTCTCCCCCAGTGTCTGCGTGTACGGGTTTGTGAATGGGCGAGCGGTTCCTTGATGTAAAGTGCTTTGAAGGTGGAAAAGCGCCATATAAAACCATTTACTATAAATTTACGAATCTCCTTGGAAACTTACAATCCAAGTTACAGGTTAGATTTATGGAGAGGTGAGCCCATTCATGTTTTTAAGATACTTTTGAGCAATAAGTAACACCTGTAGTTGAATAAATGCATGACAGATAATACGATACTGTGTACAATTTAAACCAAAGCTTTAGCATCTCCATGGAGACAAACTTCATTGCAGTCCCCCTCCAGAAAAGTTACATCGCTCATCTTTATGTGTAGAATATATTTGCAAAAATGTTGGAAAAACAACCATTTACTAACCTGAATACGCAATGCGCGGAAGCAATGATGCAAAGTGCTGGCCGTCTTGCAATATTATGTAACTTGTGACGTTTGAAGAGCTTTGAAGTTTAAACAAACCATCGTGAAGATACTGATCCGCCGCACTTACCAAAACACTTAAATGAGAAACCTCCTTACAAAAGAATGCACGTTTTTCTATTTAGGCTGACGGAGGGGGTCCAAACAACATCTGTTTTACTTTTATGTCATTTTTGGGTAAAAGTAAGAAAATCGAATCATTTTAAGTAACCGTTTCATAAAAGATGCACTCAGATACAGATGGATGGATGAATTATTTATTGCGAGTGGTCTGGTCATTACACTGTGACGCAAATGAACTCAAAATATCCCAAGTTGCTTTGAAATGGTCCATGAGTTGTATACAGTATATTTGTTTAGCAGTGTCTGTTTGAGTTAAAGCTGCATTACATAACTTTTCCAATGGGATCTACCACCTGCTTCTCTGTCATTGCTTTGTCTGTTACATCTTCCACACTATGAGGTCAAACTTTCTATAATGTATTTCTTCAGTTACTGGCATCCTCCTAGTGTCCAGGACCTGGACCCCTCCCTCCTTCATGTCCTGGATTAATCTGTCCTCGTCCTGTTAGATCAGTAGTTTCCCTCTGCCAATAGCTTTGGCCTACAGTCTTACGACCTTATTGGCAGTGGATTCGTCCTATATGGGCTATATAAAAATAAACTAAATTGAATAGAATGGCATGTTTATTGCAAAGAAAAAGTATTGATATCAAAACTGAGAGGCTGTTGCAACAAACTAAAAATGTCTCAAAACCCTAAGGTTCTCCAAGATTGGCCTACATTTTTTGCTCTTATTTGGTTTGAGTAGTTTTATGTCTTAACAAGGACTTAAATAGAGTTTTATTTTGTATTTCCAGTGCATTTTTTATTTTTTATTTTCATCTGTTTGTGCAACACCGTTTTGTTTATGAAATGTGATTTAAATAAATAATGTGGGTTGGATTAATTTAGTCTGTTCTTGAATTAATATTCTTCTGCAGAGTTCGACTATAAAATTGTGTCTTACTTTCTAAATATAACTGATATTATTGTACTTTTGATTAATAAGAGGAAAAATACGATATGAGATTGTACTCAGTTAAAGATGAAGTGAAGCCATTTTACACATTACCTGTCATTTATTTTTAAATTAAAGACAACAAAATATAAAATTGAACAAAATACACTAATAGACATACAAACAAAACACAAAGACATAGAAAAATACCTACAACAATTAAACAAAACAAGAAAAACTACCCACTTCTTCCACCCAAGACACACACAACCCCAAATTTAATCAAATAAAACAAACGTGAGTAAGTACTCTGCTAAGCCCTCTTATATTTATATTTTGGCCCATTTATAATTTAATTTTCCTTTGTTTTTAATTCCTGAACTGTCTTGAGTCATTTAACCTCTTTGCTCGTCGCTCATGATAATGTTTTGAAGCCTTTGTATAAACAGTTAACACTTTTCGATGACTGAAATAGACATCAGCTATTTCAGGAATCACTTAGTTGTGATTAAACTAAATTATTGTGTCAAAAACTATCGCGCGATTTTGCAATGCTAATATTACCGTATTGTCGCGCATCACAATATTTTCCTCTAACATTCAGCCCTAATTTTAGTCCAGAAATGATCATGTATCTGATAACACTGTACTTAAAGGTGCATTTATCTGGCGCTTTTCTCCACAGAGGTATTATTGCTTTCACAGTAGGTATTAAATGTTAAAGCGTTAAACCGCGCTCACAGCCACAACGCCGGCTTTTTCTAGCTATTTTTAAGGAGTAAAACCAGCTGTAATTGAATAAGTCCATGGTAGACCTGGTTATAGTCATACTGCGGAACCAAAGCAGAGCAATGACACATCTATAAACTTTTAACCTTTAACCTCCAACGTGAACTGTTATTCCAAGCGGAGTACGAGGTTCATTATCATCCTGCTTTCTCTCAGTGTCCTTTGGTGATGTTTGTCCATTGTATTGATCGTCTGCGTTGTGCTGCGACATGGACAAAAGCGCTCTTGTGTGACAGCGTTGTTTATATTGTCATACGCCGTGACATGTGATTGATTCAATACAGAGACGGAGGCGCTTTTACGGGCCGGCCTCCCTGATTAGTTATTGTATCATGGCGCGATCGCAGGGCGGCTTCCTCTGAATAGGGGAATTAGCATAGTTGAATTGCCATAGAGAATTGCTGACCAGAATCATTTCTATTATAGCTTTGGGACATTTTAAATATTGAACTTCAGTGGAAAGCTTTTTGGTGGCGTAGCAGTTAGTGCTTTTGCCTCACAACAATCAGATTTTTTGGAACATATGTACTTAATTCATTATGCAGTGTTGAAGGTGCATTACTGTATTTTTGGGGCTATAAAGTGCACCAGATTATAAGGTGCAGTATCAAATAATATGTCAGTTGTGTTATTGTCCACACATAAGGAGCATTGGATTATAAGGCACAATAAGTGAAACAAAACGTGTGTCGGATAAATTGAACTTTATTCAGGTGATTTACAATAACTCTCAGTTGTAGCTAACACAAAAATACAAGTTTAACAGTTGGTGATTTGGGCATCAAACATGCCCGGATCCCTCTCAACATTGTTCAGTTTTAACACTAAAATACAAAACCTGAAATCTGCATGGTGCATGTCTCTTAACAGGTGCATTTTGGGTCCTTGTACAGCACACGGCAGAACTACCGGTATGTTGCACAGTCGCCCTATATGTGGCCAACATATTACTCCTCCTGACTCGCCCACTAATACCTTATTAGACTAATGTGGACAACATCAAATCGGTTGGAGGTTAAACACAACCAAAGGTCACACATAAGGCCACTGGATTATAAGGCCACTGTTGATTTTTGAGAAAATGTCATGATTTTAGATGCGCCTTATAGTCCGAAAAATACGGTACTGCTCTGAATGTTCTACAATATGACGTTAAACAGTTCTACCTTACGTTTATTCCATTATAAGTGGTTTTATAGCTCAACAATACCTAAAAAACTGCCTTCTGATTGTGAGCGGGATTGCCTCTCCAGAGATCTGCTCAGTAACTTGGTCTGGTTTTGCCTCCATGATTATAACAAGGTTTGAAGCCACGATATGAAACATCTCTGACAAAAGCACTTGACGCATCCTCCACCAGAAAAGTTACGCAATGCACTTTTAAGTTTGCATATTCTTACAACACTGATCCCACAATGTGTTTAAGATTGTAAAACGGCCGACACTATGTTTACATGCGCACCAGCAATCGAATCATAATCTGATTTGTGGAACTATCAGATGATTGAAATGTCATGTCAACACTTTGGTCTGACGCGAGTAATCCGATTTTTGGTATTGTTCACACCTGTGCAGGTTTTGACAAGGAAAATATACAAAAAAGAGCAAATTTGCAAAGACAAAAATGAATGAGAGTTGTTTTTAATTCATTGTAGTTTCTCTTTCAAATACAACACAAAAGATCCACTGAGTAACTAGCCTGTCGTAAGGCGTTTTTGTTAATCAGGTTTCTCTCACCAATAATCTGGTTAACTGAGTAAATTTACCCAGTAACAGTTGTGTAGCATTTGCCTAGGAATTCCTTTTAATCTTGTCTATGTATGAATATATTTGCTACTCATCCCTCAAGAAAGTGGTTTGAAGAAAAGGGAAGATTAATTAAGACAATATTACAGGATGTTGACTGAAACACGCAAAGTATTACAGCTTTTGATTGCAGAAAAGTAGGAATAAAGTATCTTTCAACTTCATTTTCAGTACTGGTGCAAATGAACAAACCTAACCATAACTTTTCTCAGAATCTATTGCTGTATTAATCGCTATATTATACTTTTTTTGTAGAAGAAAATACGTAGATTGTTTGATAATGCTCTCTCAAGACCCATTCAAAATATTTAAAAAGAAACATTTTTGCAACCAGTCGTGCTTTCTTGTGACTATACTGGTGTCTTTTAACAATACCATTCAGTAAACTCAACATTATACTGACGCGCAATAAACAAAACCCCTCAAAAAGCTTTAACCCTCTTCTAATCTCCATGTGAGCAATCGACTATGACCCGTTTGACTCCCTAAAGTGTTGCTTAATGTTAATCAAGGTAAAAATTCAATTAGTCGCCCGTATTGATGTGGGAGAGAGGGCCATGTCTGAGCACTCCACAGATGGTTGCAAACACGTAGGAGGAGCAGGCGGAGGAGGGGGTGCAGGGGCGGAGGAGGGGGGCTAGATCAATGACTCAGGCGGGTGCGGCTGGAACAAAGTGCTCCGGCCCGGTGTGGTGATGCGCTGGAAATTGCATCTTCAAGGAAACGTGCCTGATGAGATTGGGGAATCAATAGGGACCGGGGGCTTCTTGGCTGCAAGGTATGCCTGGTCCAGAATGACAATGTGAGAGTGAAGCTGGCTAACCACGCCGTGATGGGCTAATGCTATATGTCACCTTAGTCACTACACGGGCGCGGGGGAGGGGAGGTGGGTGTCACATTAAATTACTTAGATTATCCCTTCGTAACTTTTCTGGCAATTTGATTAAATCTATAGAAAAGAGACAGGAATGACCTTTGCTGTTGCAATTTCTCATTTATATACAGTTGAAACTTTATTAAATGTAATGACATACACGCCATGTGTTTGGGTGATATATCATGTTGACCAATATCGATTGTTTTCCTCGATATATGTTTTCTGATACTGATTTATTGATATCATTATTCAGTACTAATAGTTTTCCAGCACTACTCCAGTCTCTGTGTCCCACTGTGTCATTCCCAGTTTTTCCTCTGAATCACATTTGTCTTTTTAAACAGACTCGTGAGTAAAAATATTATATAATATATTGTATTTTTACACAAGCGTGCAATAAATCCCATTATATATCAGGTAAATAGATGTTATTATGTTTACATAAGTAAAAAGTTAATTTGTGATCTTTACTTCAACTTGAGATAAAGTTATGTGCTTTGCTGTGAATTATTGGCCACAGCAATAAGTCAAATATTAGATATAGTTATCTGCTCAAAAATGTGCATATTGGGTTTTTTTGTTGTGTTTTTTTATTAAATACTTTTTGGTGTAAATCACATATAGTTATGAAACAGCAATACAAATACAAAAGTTACAGTGAAGATACAGTCTCCTGATTTACTATTCATAATATTGCCCATAAATTCAAACAAAAAAACAACTTTATAAGACATCCATTTGTAATGTAGGTTTGAATTGAAGATCATTAAAAATATCCACATTGCCCCCCCCCTACCTTAAAGGTGCATTGTGCAACATTTCTAG
>KN493637.1:0-32253 GCA_000787155.1 Scartelaos histophorus | reverse complement strand
AGCAGGTGGACCTACTTCCTGTCTGAGTGGGCCCTACTTCCTGTTTACATCCACATTCATCTCATTCATTTAGAAACTTCATCTTATTCAACAGATACCATCACTTCCTGAATCTCACACTGAACCAGCTCTCACTTTTCAGAAAAACCGTCTGGTCACATGATTCTTCTAACTGTAAATGTGCGGGTTTTTCTCTGAACTGTGAGATGTCTTGAAATCTATTTTGGGTTTGGTCTTTTCAACGCTGTGGTGGAGAAGTAGAACACAATTTCCCCTTTTGAAGATAAGGGGCTAGCAAGTTGATGTGAACAAATGAAAATCTTTTTTGCGGAGTTGGACTCTGTAGCCGATTCAAATATTGCAAAATATCAAAACAGTTTTTTGAAGATTATTTAATTAGACTATTTTACATAATCAGTGTTTTCATAAATTAATATAGAGACTACAGTGGCACAAGCCATTTCATATTTGAATCCTTTTATTTAATACAATAAATGTTGTTAAAATATACAAATTTCAGATAAAATATAGGTACTATACATATATTTAACAAAAAATATAATTAGTTTGACCAGCTTTTTTGTTCAATTTATTTTTAGACTATGGGTGGGCCACCATGTCTCCTCTATTAGTGGGAAACACTGAATAATAATTTCACTTTGGAAAGATATTATCTAGGAATAATTCTATTGGTATAATTACAATAATTAATTATAATTAATTCATTTCTTATTATTATTGTCCATATAAATGAACACTGCTAACATCCACGCCCATGCTCATTTCTAAACAGGAAGTGAGCATGGGTGTGCTTCCCGCTCCATTGACTCCAGTTCACCTATATTGAAAAACTGTGGCCCTCTCTCTGTATCTGCTGCTGTCAGCCTCCTCATTTTGGCCTTAAAATAATTCTATTCACCCGCTCTACATGATACTGGGGGTTTATTTGTTAATATTGTTATTTTGTCCATAAATCAAGATATGAATAGCAGACAAATCAAGCCTGTTGCTAACACTATTATTATTATTATTATTCACAAATGGTTTGATTGACAAGGGGAAGTGGTGTTGCCTTCAGCATCCTCACTCGTGGTTGGCTCTTTGAGTGCTAAAATACATTAAAACAAAAACATTTTAACATTTCAGTTGAGACATTTCTTTTAAAAACAATAAAATATCCATTTAGAATTCTATTGTCCTAAGCCTTCATCAAAGCCCATTGTTCTGAAAGTCTGTCAGGCACTGTGCTGTGTGCTGAGTAAAACTGCACAACTCGGGCTGCAGATTATAGGGCCTCGACAGAACTGATGTGGTGAGTGATTCAAGTCAAATTGTATGTTGACATTTAAAGAGCGTTTAGTAACACACGTTTTCAAAGAGAAACTAATTATAGACAATCACAGGAGGTGCACCGCAGGGGGTTTACAGGGAAATGTACCGATTCAGATCACACACCCAGAGTTTCAAAAGGGTACCGAGTGTTTAATGTAAGTCCAGAAACCAGGGCAACACCAGGCAAGACTACTGCAAAACCCTATGAGGACGGAGGAGGGAGAGTGAAAATATGGTACAGAGGAAAGACTGTGAATATACGGTATTCTACACCCATATAGTGCAATTTGTCTCAGTATTGTAAAGTCACTGTAATCTAGGGCCATGTGCAATACTGTATACTGGTACATCACAATGAAAACTAAATTGCAATTTGAGTTGGTGCAGTGATCAAATCACAGACACTACAATTATTTAGATAATAGGACATCCTCTGCAAAGATCAAAATATATGTCTTTTTATAGAAAAAATCTTGTACCTGTAGTTAATGCATGGGGTTCTTGTATTGAAGGTTTGATGTGGATTCATCAGCTTTAATAATGTTGTTATAATGTTGTTCCCTCCTCTAAAACAGACCTGGAGTTGTGTTTTGGTTCATTCATACATGTTTGAGTAACTATAATACTATAATTACTCTGTCTCTCCAAAGCTCAAAACTACACAGATAATCTAGGATGGCACCAGGACTAAAAATGAACTAAACCAAACAAAAACCTTTAAGATGCACAAACTCTAGGCAGATAACTTATAATTTCCTCATTGTTATAAAAACAGATTACAAGCAAAGTCCTTATCGACACAAAGAGGTTTACACAGCCCTGCCTGCACCGTCTCATCACAGAAGTATAAGGTTTCACAAAGATCACACCAGAACAATGAGCAGAGAGGATCTGATCTGACACTAAAGACCTGACCAAAGCGGACGTCCCGTATGCAGTGCCATGGCTCAAGGAAATATAAACTGAAACACAAATGAACTACAACAAAGCAACAGACATTACGGAAATGACCTCATGCAATAGAAGGTTTAGTGGGTGCTCGTTTTTGCAAATGTAGCCTTGGTTTTTAGAAAATCTGGACCCAGCTTTGAATGCTGCTCAGTCGAACTGTCAGGAGCAGTGTCCAGGAACTGATTTTCAAATGTTGAGCTAGTCTTAGTCAGGGCTACCTGACCTGAGTTATAGTTTGTTTTACTAGAGCATCTTTTGGATATGTTTATATAAAAGAGACAATCAAAAAACTGGTTCTATTTATATGACAGAAGTCAAAGTGAGAATTTTAACAACAAACGGATCACAGAGAAACGTCCAAGGCTCAGATTTGAAGCTGAGAGTGGGAGAGTGCTAACCACTTGAAATAAAACATTGCACTATAACACTGAGAATTTTAAAAGTAAACGATGTCAGATATGTTTCTGTGCACATAAACATGCATAAAACTAGAAAGAAAGAGAATCAGTTCTGAGCTGCTCAAAAGAGTAGACACGTTCACAAACAACACATCATCTTTGGAAGCAGAAAAATTTGTTAAATTTTTTGTGAGTAATTTTGAGTCTGTGCATCTCAAAGTGCAGTTCATTCACTTTAGTTTAGTCACTTTGGCTTTAGTTCTTTTAAGAGGACACTTTGGGCTCCATCATTTGGCACTCACTTGTTTACAAGATTACAAGGAAACACTTGTTTTGAAATTTGAGCTTATTAAGAAGATCTAATAATGAATCAAAACAAGAGGAACTTGTAATGTTCTCTTCCCAATAAGGAGATCAACACATTTTCATATGTTAGGTGCTAATTTGTGGTTCATTAGAAAATGATTCTTGTAGTCTGTGAATCATAAACACATATATGAACAGATATATCCACTGTGGCTGATATGATCCACCCTTGAATATAATCCATAGTGTTCCAGGCGTATGGTCTTGTGTCTGGGGTCAGTGTAGGGTCGCCCAGGTGGCTGATGGGAGATGACAGAGCTCTGTGTGTGTGTCCATGGCCTCTCTCTCCTCTGCCTCTCGGACGTCCTGTGAAGCTCAGGCACAAACAGCTGTATTGTTTGTTTATCCAAATCAGCATGAACTCGGCGACATCGTCCTTCTCGTCTCCGTGGAAACAAGCCCGCCACTTCACTCCAATCTGCCTCAATTCTGCCTCATAGAATAAACGGTGACAAAGGCCAGTTATGATGTTCTCTTCTTTTCTCTCTTCTTTTCTCCATCTCTGGCTCAGCCTTGAGTAAGAGCAGAATGAGTCTGCTCTGCTTCTCGTCTGGGTTCCAGAATCACACTTCTCTAATACTTTACATGATGTGATTCTGGTCACTGGTGAATGTCTCTTACCTGTGCAGCCTAAAGCTCACGCCTTGACAAAACTTTACAAAGATGAGTGGATCTGTAGCCACACTAATTTTAGAGGGTGACATTGACAGGACGGAGGGTTTTCACACTTTGTCTGGTTCCAGTCTCTTCTGGATTCGAGCAGAATGTAGAAGGGACTGGATGGTCAGGCAAGAATCTTCCCATTTTGAGATGTTTGTGATTGACAGGTAGATTAACCAATCAGGGACATGCATGGCACTTTTATGTCAAAATATGGCTTCCCCAAGAACAAAAATACAGATTTATGCAAAATCAATGAAGGAAACACTGAGGTGAGAGAGGTTTGATGTTGGTAAAACAGATGATCGATGAGCTCCTTTGTTTCACATTTCCTCACTGAAATAAACACACATGATTGGTTGAACATGTTTAGTTCTGGCTCAAGGAAGTGTGGCCCAAACTCATATCCCTGTGTATAAAAATACACAGATATCAATCTGGACGTGTCGGGCCAACTTAAATATGAGTCAGAGCAGCTTTAATTACAGTTGGTTTGTTTTCACACTTGTATGTGCAGCTGCCCTGTATACTTACAGATTTATGAGAGCCATTCTGCACCTACCCCCTCTGACCATCACCTAGCCAGTGTCGCAGAGGCACAGTAGGTGAAGTGTTATGCCAAAGGGCACAAAGTCTGCATGCATTGTTTGGAGCTAGAGTTGCACCGTTGACCTTTTAGCAGCTGCAGCCTTGATATAGTCCTGGCTTAGTCTAGTGTAGCTCAGTTTATGTAATAGTTAAGTCCTGGTTCAGTCTAAGTCAGCAGCCCTGCTTCTGTCAGAACTGTTACTTAGTCCTGTTTTATTGAGATATGGATGAGACCTGGTTCAGCTCTCGTTTAGACCTGGTTTAGCCCTAGTTTAGTCCTGGTTTCATCCTGGTTTAGTCCTGGTTTAGTTCATGTTTAGTCCTGGTTCAGTCTTGGTTTGGCTCTGCTTTAGTCCCGTTTCTAAGTCAGTAGCCCTGCTTCTGTTAGAGCTGTCACTGTTTTATTGAGCCCTGAATGAGTCCTGCTTTAGTCCTGCTTTAGACCTGGTTAAGTCCTGGTTTAGTCTAGGTTCAGTCCTGCTTTAGTCTTGGTTAAATCCTGCTTTAGTCCTGGTTTAGTCCTACTTTAGCCCTGATTAAGTCCTGGTTTAGCCCTACTTTAGCCCTGCTTTAGTCCTGGTTAAGACGTGCTTTAGTCCAGGTTCAGTCCTGCTTTAGTCCAGGTTTAGTCGTGCTTTAGTCCAGGTTAAGTCCTGCTTTAGTCCTGGTTAAGTCGTGCTTCAGTCTAGGTTCAGTCAAGTCCTGGTTTAGTCCTACAGGTCAGTTCTTATTTACCTCATTTCCGTGTATGGTGCATGGGGCAGATGTAGGTCAACACACAAACAGTGTTTTGATGGAGCGTGTGAGGAGAGCGATAAACACCATTAGAGTCTCACTGTGAGTCCATGTGCACCTGGCCTTTGTTTGGGTCATTACTGTCACATTATGCTACGTTATTGAAAAGACATCATGTATTAACTCAGCCGTGTAACAGGGGGCTGCACCAGAATAAACCCGTGTTCCTTATCAAAAATCATTTTGTCTCTTTCCACTTTACACTGTGTATTTTACCTTTTATTGTGCATTTATGTAATTATATGTTTGTAAAAAAAAGAAATAAACAACTGTATTTACAATTTTAAGGTTGATTGACTTAAAAATAAAGAAATAAAAACATTTCCAGTTGCGCTTGCATTTCAGATTCAATTCTGATTATAAAACTATATATTTTTGTCTTTATAAATCTTGTAGTAGTAGTAGTAGAAGTAGTAGAAGTAGTAGGGTTGTCAAAAATATCGAAAATCTGATACTAATTGATGCTAAAACAGAGACTACATAGTCATTAGAGCAGGTATCGAAACAAGTTTTAGAATGATTTTGAGCTTTATCAGAACAAATATAAGTACTATTATATCTGATCTCCATTGTGGTATCAAAATTGGTACTGAGTATTGAGTGAATGCTTAAGTAGTAGTAGTAGTAGTAGTAGTAGTAGTAGTAGTAGTAGTAGTAGTAGTAGTAGTAGTAGTAGTAGTAGTAGTAGTAGTAGTAGTAGTAGTAGTAGTAGTAGTAGTAGTAGTAGTAGTAGTAGTAGTAGTAGTAGTAGTAGTAGTAGTAGTAGTAGTAGTAGTAGTAGTAGTAGTAGTAGTAGTAGTAGTAGTAGTAGTAGTAGTAGTAGTAGTAGTAGTAATTTCTGATGCAGGTGAAAAATGCATGAAATTTAATCCATGAAGCTGGACGCCACATGACTCAAGTTCTGGTGCACACGCACACATGAATGTACACACACATGCGCATACACATGCACACACACTGGACATTAACCACTGATCACACACATCAGATTTAACATGAGAACAAGTGAGTGGTCAGAAGTGAAATTTAATCACATCTAATGAAGCCACTTTGACAAGATGTTGTAGTACGAGAAGTAGTACAAGTAGTAGTAAGAGTAGCAATACAAGGAGTAGTAAGAGTAGTACAAGTAGTAGTAAGAGTAGTAATACGAGTAGTAGTATGAGTAGCAGTAAGAGCAGTAGCAAGAGTAGTAGTACGAGTAATAGTAAGAGCAGTAGTAGTAGTAGTACGAGTAATAGTAAGAATAGTAGTAAAAGTAGTAGTAAGAATAGTATGAGTAGTAAGAATAGTTGTGCGAGTAGTAGTGCGAGTAGTAGTGCGAGTAGTAGTGCGAGTAGTAGTACAAGCATATACAGTCTATGCTTGTATTAGTACAAGCATAGACTGTATAAAGAAGTGGACTAAGCAAGTGTAACGTCACCCACAGCGTTCAGCGCCGCTCACATGAGGCTCGTGATGCTAACATGGATGCTAACGGTTACAGGAGCAAATCTGGAGTCAGGCTCTATGTTATGAACAGGATTTTTGTGAAGGACAAAATAGCGAACAAAAAAATTCAGGATCATGTAGAGCGGGTTAATAAGAACATTTTAAGACCAAAATGACAAGGCCACAGAAGCAGGTACAGGTAATGTAAGTCAACTGGAGCCAGAGTCAGAAGGAGCCGGAAGCACTATATAGTATATGAACAGTAGTAAGAGTAGTAGTACAAGTAGTAGTACAAGTAGTAGTAACAGCAGCAGTAGTAGTACAAGTAGTAGTAAGAGCAGTCGTATGAGTAGTAGTAAGAATAGTAGTACAAGTAGTAGTAGTAAGAATAGTAGAACGAGTAGTAGTAGTAAGAATAGTAATACAAGTAGTAGTAAGAGTAGTACAAGTAGTAGTACGAGTAGTAATAAGGGTATTAGCACAAGTAGTAGTACTAGTAGTAGTACTACGAGTATTAGTACAAGTAGTAGTAAGAGTAGTACAAGTAGTAGTACGAGTAGTAATAAGGGTATTAGCACAAGTAGTAGTACTAGTAGTAGTACTACGAGTATTAGTACAAGTAGTAGTAAGAGTAGTAGTAAGAGTAGTAGTAAGAGTAGTAAAAAAAAAAGAGTCGCAGTAAGAGTAATGTTACAAGTAGTAATAGTAGTAGTACGAGTAGCAGTAGGAGTAGTAGTACAAGTCATAGTAACAGCAGTAGTACGAGTAGCAGTACTAGATTTTTACCTCTATTTCCAATAGTTAATTTAAAATTTATTTTAAATAACACCAAACAAATAACAGTCTTGGTGCCTGTTTTAATTTGGATATTTTATTCTCTGGTTTATTTGTTCTGCTGTTGGAAGGACTTACCTGAAAAATCGTTGCAATTTTGTGGACAAACATGTTCTCTTCTTGTATAGCGACGAGTTTACTATTGCGTTTTAGAGAGTCATTGTTAAACTCCATGATGAGAAACAGGTAGCAGCGGTGATAAATCTCCTTTGATCAGCTGACACTGAATTCACACGTGGTGCACTAAGTAGCAGAACATCCAGGGCTTATAAACCAGAGAGAATAAAATATCAAAATGAAAATAGGCACAATGTTTTGAAGTTATAAATTAAATATTGGCAATACAGGTTCAAATCTGTTGATTATTTGACACTAAAACTGAATAGTGAAATAACAAACCGATTCCCATTTTACCGTTTTCCATTCTTAATTGAATTTCGGAAGAACAAATGGTACACGGACCGTCTGTGTAGTTTTCTTAATTTTTTTTAATCTGTTGCTGCACCCAAACAAAGCATTTAAGCAAAGAAACATATAATTGGATATATTGTGACAGGCCATCATATTATAGTGAGAACTATGGCTATACATCACGATATTCCGGGTACCATTACATCCCTAATTTGGTATGCATTTTAAAATCCTAATGTTGGGTAAATATTGGTTATTCAGAATGGTGTGTTGTTGGGGGCTGTTCAGTGTTTGGCTCCATAACCAGAGCTCTGAATGAACATTACAGTTACAAAACCAGAGACAAAACCAACAGGAAGTCCGTCTACAGTCTGATCACTATCGATGTATCTGTCTGTTCCTCTACTGCTGAGCTCACACGTTTAGCTGCTGTTGTTTTTGTTTTTTTTGTTTTTTTGTCCTAACTTGTAACTAACTGTAAACTGTATGTGGAAGAATGTTGCAGAGAAGATTTGTTTATAGGGCCCAGAAAACTGACGGCGCCACTGGTAACATGAGATAATGAAACAAAAAAAAATATTTGTAACGAACTAACGAGACAAAATCAAAACTCTATGTTCGTGTTGAGCTTTAGTTTTAGGCTTGAAACCGCAAAACACAATAATCACTACAGTTAAAGAGGAATTTCTTAGTCCATTTTTTTGTTTTTAAAGTTTAAAACCAGGTTAGACTCACAATGTAAAGACATGATGAGATTTGTAAAGATGAACTGTGTAAATTAGAGCTGTTTAATGTCACACTGTGGAGCAGGAGACGGGCCCCCAACCAAAAAGTTACACAATGCATCTTTAAGTTACAATAGACAAGTTAAATATGGGATACTAGAGAAAAAGGCTGAACCATCAATAACAGTCATTATTTATAATTGCATAAAATGTATAGCTTATTTTAATGAGGGTTTAGATTTTATTATTTTTGTGGTAAATAAAATTACACTGATTAAAAAGTCTGTCTTGTTTATATTCATAAAATTAATACTAATAGCCATTTTGATTTTGGTTTCCGCTTTTATTTAATTTAGCCATTTCAAACTTAAGATAGATTAAGTAAATATATATAAGTAAATATAGACAATAAATTATAATACTGAAACTGAAATTTTAATTGAATGACATTTATGGGCAAAGAGCAGAAACCGTAATAACATAAAAAGTATTGGTAACACTTTATTTTAGGCAACATGTACTAACATCTAACTACCAGCTAATTCATGGACAAAAATGGATTAGTATCACACTATTAAGCAGTAAAATGTGTAGCTAATATAGCAGAATAAGCTTATGGGGAATTAGACATTAATAAGGCTTGGTGCTAATGCTATGCTAATTAGCAGTTAGATGTTAATAACTGTACCCTAAAATAAAGTATTCTAAATCTGCTATATTCTCACAAAAGCATGAGTTGCGATAAATAAAAAGGAGAATGAAACATTTTTATACTTGGTATGCATCTGTAATGAGTCAGCCAAAAAATAACCAGAAATTTCCCAGTAGTGCAAAGAAAATGCATGCAGGGGTGTGCAAAAATACTGAAATATCTATATATCTCATTGTTTCATTTCATGATACTGTATTGTTATCGTGGGCTGCTGTACTGATATATATTCCCCAGTGTTTGTTTTTTTTTTCTTTTTTTGTATATTTTACTAAATAATTTTGTGAAAGAGCTACAATTGTCTTGCTTGTTTGTGGAGAGGAAACTTGTTTATGCAGTATATTAGACTGCAATGCTCATTTTACTCACTGTTTTGAGTAAAATTTACATTTTTAAGATTAACTTGGTGGTTTAATAAAGACCTTTAATATCACAGCAATGGTATAGCCTTTGCCTTTTACTGAAATGTACTGAATCGATTTGAAATATACAGCGCTAGAAAAAAATAAGAGATCACTGCATTTTTTTGTTCTTAAAATCATCATCTCTACTTGTATGACGGCCGTTCCATTCCAGCATCTATTGGATCCGACACAAGCTCATTCTGCTTCATGAGGGACTGATGAGGTGATCACCTGAACCAAATCTGATTTAAGGAGGAAAAGGAGAAAACCACTGCTGTGTTCATGAAAGCTGGGATGTGGCTTATTCCACCAAACATAGATTTTTCAACTCTGAACTCAAATTATTGTGGCGTTTTTTTGACCATTTGTCATTTTCTGCAAATAAATGCTCTAAATGACAATATTTGGAATTTGGGAGAAATGTTGTGTTCCAGAGCTGTGTCATATCAAATCGTATTGTGGCCTATGTATCGAGATATGTATCGTATTGGCAGCTTCTCAATGATATAAAAATATATAGTTCCATCTGTCATATACTGAACGATAAGTTGATACAGTAATTATCGTGACAGGTCGAGCTCTAGGTAATGGTATGATCAGAATACTAAAATTTCAAACTCGATTTTGATACCAAGGAACAGACTAGATACACACTAACGATTCCATGATGCTTTATATTTATTGTGTCTCAGCTGTAAAGGCTGAACATTACAATATATACACACGATAATTACATTTCAGACCTTTAAACCCGTAGATAGAGATTTCCCTTTTGATTACATTGTACTTTGGCATGTAATATGCAACAGGTACATTTTTATTCATGACTAGACCTAAGACCTGACTGTGTCACAATAAAAAACTGCATATTATCCACTATATTCCTTTACCTGCCCTTGTGTGTGTTAATAGAAGTGGTCTTAAGAGTGCTGTGTTGTGTGTTATCTGAAAGCAGCACAGGGACCTCATGGAGATAGGATATTTCCATCTCTACAGCAGCACCAAAACACTGTAGGGCCTGTTATATTTGAATAGCATAATCACTTCCTCTTCTCAGTGCAAATGTGAGGCAACTCAGCAGCTATTTTAGACCAGTCACTCCACACCTATTTGTGATGAAAACATGCGCTTCCAATTCGATGTAGTATCTTGTTTCGATACTAGCTTTAGCGACTAGTATCTGATTTTTTATCGTTTTGACAATCCTCAGTTCAAATGAGCATCTGGTAGGGCTGTATATATAATATATATGGAAGATCATTTGTTCAGTCTGATTTTGAATTCAAACACTCACACTTGTCACTGTGATATGATGGTTGACAGAAACATAAAGGTGAGTTGTTGTAGTTTCACACCACTTTGTTGTGATGACGTCCAGGGATGCACCAATTCAGGTTTTTCAGTTCCGATAGTGATACTATATCTTGAAAATGCAATTTTTTTCCCTCACGATCAGATATATTTTGCACTGTTACGTATCCTGCAAGTAACTACTGACCATGACCTGTCCTGGGCCTACATTAGGGGGGTTCGCAATATGATGGTATAACTAAAATTTTTCTAAATTTTGCCAGATCGCATATTGCCTTGTTCCTATTGACACTGTGAACATACCAAAAATTGAGCCGATAGGACGCCAAAAGGGTGACACTGCCGACAACCAATATAAAAGCCAATATATTTAGTGATGTAAAAATTCACAGTAAATCTTCAATTGATTATAAAATTTAGGTCTGGCTCTGCTGCATTTTAAATTGGGTTTATTTAGGCCACATTTACAGTTACTCTGCCTCTTTAAACACAGTAGGTCGGCCTAATGACTTTTTTGCATGACAGTTTATTCAGAAAGTACAAACTACTGTTATTAGCCTTAATGGTAAATGTGTGCGCACTTCTGCATTTACCGATCATTAGCTCCACTATTCTCAGCTCATTTACATATCAATGCAGATCCAGTAACATGTTTACAGCCACTATAGTCACTTTACAGTCAGAATCTAAGAAAACAGTGGCTGTTTATGTGGGAGCTACAGCAGTTCTATAAAAGAACCAAACGTAGCTCCAAAACCGAAACATTTGCAGCACTCAGCTCTGACACAGGCACCTCTCAGACCACAAGTCCAATCTAATAGTGTGTTTAAAGCAGCGCCTCAGTGTTGTGCACATGGATCTATGGTGTAAACAAGTGCACGTGAGTGATGTGACTCTGGGGGTGTCACAAACAGAGATAAATTACTTTGCAGATAAATATTGATGCAGCGCCACATATTAGGACATTTATCTGTCTGTAAAAGATTAAACTTAAAAATATTAAAAATATAAAAATATAGAGAGTCTAAGCTTTATAACGAGGTATAACACACCTACATGGACTATTGGCCCATATCAGCAAGGTTTAGGCCGATAGCCAATATGTCTGCAAGTGCCCATATTGGCTGATAATATGTTCCAACCGATATATTAGTCGGCCCTACTACAGATATTAGAACATTAGAACAGTTCAAACACTACTATTTTATAAGACTGTTGACTGTTGACATGTGCTAGTCTAGCACCAGTGACCTCTGCAAATACAAGGTCTGGACAGAATCTTTAAAAAAGTGTCTCCACATGTCTCCAACACTCTGGCTCACGAGGAAATAAGGTCCAAAATTCTGAACTGTCTCTTTAACAATTTCAAAATTGTGAAAGTGTGTCACTCCAAAATGTGCAGCAACTGACTTCATTATTGGTACATATACTTAGAATATCAATTGGAACAAGGCAAAAAGAGATCTGGCAAAATGATGAAAGTTAAGTTTATGAACCACTCTAGCCTCAGTCATTAAAGAGTTGAACCAGGATATCGACTGGCTCAGTATCACACAACCCGCAATATTCGATACCATCAGTATCGTTGCATTCCTAATGACATTTACAGCCACGCCAGCTCCTATTGGGCACTTCAATTTTCTACCAGTACATTTGTTTCTTTCATTAAGTCGTTTTAGATGAAAATTGTGATTTCACATGCGCAGATTACAAAAGAATGATCCACAGGTATCAAAGATTAGAACTATTGAGCACACACAAGCACAATCAGTCTGCTTTAAGTTTTTTTGTTTCGATGTTAGTAGTAAAATAATGTTTGCAGTTTTGGTTTTATTTTGCTGAATTTATTGTGTCCAAACTCTGTAAAAATATTGTAATACCACAACACAAATCATCTCGCCCTGATATTGTTTTAGCATTGATTAATATGTAGGTATGGATACTTCTGCTAACCCGCTCCATCAGTTTGTATATACAGTTTTCATGATTCTGAAAGGCACGGAGAGCCCAGTACATGACAGACTTTGCAGACATGACGGCAACACATAGAAGTCACAGCTTCAAACACAGACATCACACGGACAAGATCTGAGCTCTGATTGGACAGGAACATCACCATGACAACACTGACGCCAAACGCCCACAACCGCTGCAAAGACACACCACACACAAACTGGACTTGTTTCTCAACTAATAATTTATTTAGATTCCATAATTATGTTGCGTTTTAAATGTAAAGAGCAAATCACTTCACCTGCAAAAATACAACTGAAAGATGGATAATAAACAAATAAAATTTATGACTGGGTATTCTTATGTGGTGCCTATAAAACCTTCAAATGGCTACAAAAGAGTTCATTAAAAACACAGTATTTTTTGAAACATACCTGCCCTGGAGTGAAGGTGTATTTAATCCAGGCTCAGTCTGTCTTTAGACCTTGTGAAGCTTTATTTGAGGTTCAAATCAAGTTCTTGTTTTATACAGGTTTGGTCTGGGTTTAGTCCTTATAAGACAGTCTTGGTTTGGACCAGACCAAGTTCAAGTCTAGTCTTGGTCCTGACCTATTGTTGGATTCTTCTGCTTTTGTATCCAGTTATAGCATGGCCTGTCCTTTAGTGGAGAGCTCAGCCTTATTTAGCCTTTTTAAAAAGTGCACAGTGTAACTGCACTAAAGCCTGCTGCCTGAAATGGTTCACAGTATCAAACCTATCTGCCAGGCCAAGTTACTAACCATGTCTGTGGAGGTTTCCTGCTCACAGTCAATACATGCTTTTCTACACATACAAATACTACTGTGACAAGTTTAATGCGACTGCGGGACAGGGTCCAAAAACAAAATCTACATTTTTTTGCACACACTGGACAATTATGATTTGAATCGATCTTAGATCAAAGTCAGAGCAGAGGCGGCTGGTCTTTCTAACAGTGAAGACTCTCATTTTCATTCTTTTGATTTGTTATTGTTAAAGAAACTAAACCACCTTAAATTACATTTGTGTAGACATCTCATTGTAACTGCACAATAACCTGCTTTGCAAACAAGAAAGTCAAGAGTAAACCTGTTTCATAATAATCCTCAATTTCACGATTTTGCAGATTTTCTAAATCTTGATTATTATAAACCCAAATTAATCTTATTAATTCAAACAGAAATGTTACAGTGAGTCTTTTTAGAGGTGATCTGAGATCAGTCTTAAAGCTCTGAACAAAACTGTATTTTTAGATGTGTTTTTTCTGAATGCTGTTTTGAGTGACGTGTGTTTTGAATGTCACCAAATGTTGAGCTGCCCCACGCTCCATCTGGACCCTGCATATGTCACGTACACAGTGGTCATCTCCACACTGACGAGGGACCAATGCAGTAAATGGACTTCAGATCAGGAGTACTGTTGTGTTCTCAATAGTACAGCTGGGTATATAATACAATAGTGATCATTTCTAATTAAATGATCAGCTTCTTTTTAAATGACAGGTCCACAGCCAATCTTCTTCCAGAAACGGGACTGTTCTTTGTGTTAAAAGGCAAAGCTCAAATGTGTGTCTTGTTCAAAATATCAATTCTAAAGATCACAAGCCTCATACAAAGAGATACAAAATAGTTGACATTTTTTCCCCCAAAGTTCAAACTGTGCTCCAAACCACATAGTTTTTCTGACAGAGGATTGGCTGTAGACTTCTGCTTTAAAAAGACTCAACATGATTCTTGATGATTGGATGCAACTGAATCCTGATCTCGATTCAGACTTGATCAATCACACAGCCCTTTAACTCAAAACACAAATCACTGAGATAAGAATCCTGTCAGTTTTTAGTATAACCTGCATCTCAACCTAGACACTGACATGCATCTTTTAGCGCACTTATGATGAACTGCCATATTATCTAAGGATTGTCACCAAAATATTAACATAAAAGACATTGATTTTTGCAGATAGTTATGTTTTGTCCATTTAATTATATAATATAGGACCATTAAAGTGTGAAAACATGAATCACAAATCTATTCACAATCAAAATGAAATATTTTTTATAAAAAGTGCAGTTCATTCCTCCAGAGTTTATTCTTGTGTATTGAGCTAAATGACATTAGTATTAGGTGAAATTAAATTAGAACAGATCTAATGTTAGGAAGTGTGCGTTAGCGTTAGCATTTGGCTAATCCAGTAAGTGTGGCTCCGTCAGGAGAAACTACTTACACTAATGCAATTACAGACTGGAGATGTTTAAAGCCCCGACCGAGGAGGACGAGGAGGAGGAGGAGGAGGAGGCAGAGCAGGACAGGGCTGGGCTATTTTTGGGTAGGTCTGTCATCTCATCACTGTATGGATGGGATCAATCAAAGTTCATGGTGGTTTTGTACCAGTGGGGAATATTTGTTTTTTGGGTGGTTTCTGTGCTATGGTGAGATTCGAGATGTAGAAGGTTGAACTTCTATGAGACACTATAGATACAAACGAATGATGAATATTTAGAATGGTTTTGAGGATAATCCTGCTTGTTGGTTACTGTGTTAAACATTAGTTCCAGTTTGATGGTTGATCTGTGTAGAAGTGCCTCACATGACACTTCAGATGTTTTATCATGACAGTGTATTTCTCATGATGCTGCATGTGTGTGTCTAATGCTCTTGTGTCTGAAAATGAAGCTCATATAACGCACCAGCACATGGCCACATATTCAGAACATATAACGTAAGCTTACATTTGTCTGCAATGTTCCGCAGTACGACACATCTGTCTCCCTGGAGACGAGCAGGTGATGGACATCAGGCCTAGTTAAAGGTCAGATCAGAAGAGCAGTAGGTCTGTGCACATACACACACAGGGACACATACACACACACATACACACACACACACATGCACACACACACATACATGATGATCATACTCATCTTAGCAGAAAGTTCTTAGCATGCTACACAGTGGTGTACACAGAGGCAGGACAGTGTAGACTTGTTAGTGCACATGAACTGACCATTTCACACTAATCACACACTTTATGTCATGTTTTAGCAGTCAGACCTCTGCCTCTCCAGTGAAATGAATATCCTCCAGCAGTGTGGGTTAGTAGTACAGTTGTCAAAAGTATTTAAAATTATATACCCACAGATACTAGATCTAGTATTGTAACCAAATACTTATTTCAAGTTTCAGAAGTTTTAATACTAAAACAAGTTACATTTACTGTAGGGCTGCATCAATACCGATACAGATATCAAATATCTGTGCTGATACTGAAAAATTTGCTGGAATGGGTAGCAGTGATATCTTGGGTGGGCCTTTAAACTGGAAGCAGTAACACAATTTAC
This sequence comes from Scartelaos histophorus, assembly GCA_000787155.1. NCBI lineage: Eukaryota > Metazoa > Chordata > Actinopteri > Gobiiformes > Gobiidae > Scartelaos > Scartelaos histophorus. Next base: position 16,027 of record KN493637.1, on the reverse strand, counting down.
AGGGTGATTTTGGCCTTAAACATCTCATAATGTTTTAACTTTCATACAAATTATTTTACACATACTCATGTGTAATAAGTAAACTGTGTTTAAAGGAAATTAGCAAAATTTTTCATCCCTACACTGGTATCAGTGGGTATGTGCAGATACTGAAAGTCAAAGGCTCAATATCGGTATCAGAGCTGAAAAAGCTGGATTGGTGCATCCCTAGTTCTCAGGACAGAAATGATCCTTTCCTAAATGTCTTTAGAACGATCTTGAGCTGTATCAGAACAAGAATAAGAGCATAGAATAAGTATAAGACTCTTCACCCATGGACACTATGGAACCTGCCTGGACCACTGAGGGATTACACAAAAATAAGGACACGTGGAGATACAAAAGAAAGTACCACCACTTAATGTGGAAAATCACATTCTACTGTCTAAATAAAGTCACTGTCTAAAATGAATGTGTATTTTATTATTATTGTGGTATTGGCATAGAGTCTGTTTTTACTATCAACATTTTGAAAGTTTGAAGTTTTAGTATCGTGATAACACTACATTACAACGACACTGAACACTTCACACAAAGCAACCAAAGTTCATGTACCGTAACATTTTGGTGGTGAGACTTTTATCTAGTTCTTGGAATGAATGGGAAGTGCCAACCACAACAGAAGTGCGGGTTAGAAGCAGCCAAAAAAAAACCAAAAAAAAACAATGTGGTCCAAATAAGCAGCTTAATAAAAACATGAAGAAAATTGTACTATGTATATACTAACTGACTTATTTCAACATACTTCACTGAAACAAAACACAAACACAGGGCTCATGTTACACTTTACACTTCTGATCTGTTCTAATGTTGTTTCCTCATCACAAACAAACCTGGAGTTGTGTTTTGTTTCATTCACACATGTTAAACATACAAACCTGCAGATTTACACTGAAACACTCTGTTCCACCTTGTGATGTCATGTTGTAATACAGGAAGTGCTCCACAAGAATCATTTGGATAATTTCACCCATGGAATTGCCTGATTCTACTGAAATAAAGAGCTGTTTACTTGAAAACTACTACTTTATGACATCACAAAGTAGAACAGAGCATTTTGAGACATAGACAGATTCATTTTAAATTGAAACACAACTCCAGATGAGTGAAACAAAACAACTCCAGGTATTTTTTAGTATAATTTAGCATAATTCATGTCACTGCCACATCAACAGAAGGGAGAACATTCTGGAGTTTTGAATATTTTCTAAAATAACTTTGCTCTGATAGATGACGTTGCTGATTAAATGGCAAACTAAATCATTCCAAATGGTCCTCTCTGTGTGAAACTTCAACTTTCTTTCTTGAAGGTGATTTCAACATTTTAATTTGGATTTTCAATTGGAGCACTGCATGTAGCCCAAAAATGGCCTCCATTCACTCAGTGTACTGCCCAACTATATATGTAATATACCATATTTATTTAACTCATCTAATTAATTACTTATCTCAGAATTACACATACTACTCATAACTAGACTAGAGTAGAATTGTACAACTTCAGTTAGTATTAGTAGATTGATGGCATAATGTGCAAATAGCTTAGCATTAGCAATAGTGGTAGCAAGTATCAGTAACAGTAGTAATAGAAGTGGCACCACAAGGGAGTCAATAGTGGTTGTAAATAGAAGTATGCAATAAATGCTAGCAAAGACAGTAACAGTAGTAATAGAAGTGGCACCAGTAGTAGTAAAGTAGTAGTAGTAAAATACTTTTCTACATTCAATACACACACATCCATACACCAATACCAGAAGAAGCAATAGTGGCTGTAAACAGTAGAAGTAAAACTAGTAGTCGTAGTAGTAGTGAAACGCTTTTCTACACTGAAGGTTCACATATTTATACTGCTGGGGGTGGGGTAAGTGTCTTGCCCAAGGACACAACAGCATCCATACGTGAAAGCTGGAATCGCACTGGCAACCTTCAGATAACAAACAATACCAACTGAGCTACTGTCACCAATGAAGTAGTAGTAAGTAGTAGTAGTAGTAGTAGTAGTAGTAGTAGTAGTAGTAGTAGTAGTAATAGTAGTCAGCCGGTAAAAGTAGTAATACTAGTAGTAGCAGTAGGGTAGTAATAGTAGTAGTAGAACCACGGGAGAAGGAATAGTGGTTGTCAATATATAAATAAATAAGTATGCAATAGTTAAAGTAAAAGTAGTAGTAGTAGGAGTAGACACAGTAGTAGTAAAACACACAGATGCTTTGGGGGTTAAGAGTTTTGCCCAAGGACACAAGAAGAGCATCCATATGTGGGAGCTTAAATCGCACTGCCAACCTTTAGAGGTCAAACAATACTAACTGGGCTACTGTCCCCACTATAGAAGTAGTAGTAGTAGTAATAATAGTAGTAGTAGTAGTAGTAGTAGTAGTAGTAGACCTAGTAGTAGTACTAGCACTAGTAAATATACAAACGTGCAATAGTGGAAGCAAAATTAGTAGTAGGAGTAGATCTAATAGTAGTAGTAAAAACGCTGGGGTGCGGGGGCTGTGGCTGGTTAAGTGCCTTGCCCGAGGACACAGCAACAGCATCCATATGCTGCTATGCTGCTATGCTATGCAGCTATCCATATCCATATTCCTGTGACCCGTGGGACTACGGATGGAAATTAGCTGTATAGCTACAATCCGGCGTGTTTACATTCGTGCTGGTCATGTATGTTCATTAACATGCACTGTCCCAATCAAATAAATAAATAAATAAATAAATAAATAAATAAGGGGGAGCTGGAATCACACCGACAGCCTTTAGAGAACAAGCAATACCAACTGAGCTACAAATAGTAGTTGTAGTAGTAGTGGTAGTAGAAATACTAGTTGTAGTAGTAGTAGTAGTAGTAGTAGTAGTAGTAGTAGTAGTAGTAGTAGTAGTAGTAGCAGAAATAGTAGTAGTAGTAGTAGTCGTCGTCCTTGAAATCATCCATAAATGTCAGTTTTGATCTGCTTTTTCTCAACTTTTTGAACGATTAAGATCTATTTTTGCATTTAAATCAGCTTCAATTTGGTGAAATGAGGTCAAAAATCTAAACTACAAAATACTTTTCATTCAAAAAACACTACAGCATCGTAATTCATGAAATATTTGCCAAACCCTACCTGTATGTGATCCGTTTGGAGATGCTGGACGCGCGCTCTGTCTCTGTGTCTCCCCAAACTGTGCCTATTTTAGCGCTCTGTATTTTGACACGTGTTCGAGGGTAAATAAAGCACCAAGACGTGACATTTCCACTAAACAACCCACGCTTTCTGTGGCTTTTAACTCCAAAAAAGCCTCCATCCCTCTGCGCGCGTACTCACCTCGGCAAACTTCCCACGGTGCACAAACTCGCTCAGGGCAGATTCAAACGCGGTGTCCGCATCTTGGCCGTGGGTTCAAACGCGTGGGCATTATTTTGGTTGGATTTAAAATATAAAGTTGAGTGGGAAAGTCCGCGTTGCTCACATGTCTTCGTTTTGAGCAGAAATAGCGCTGTTTTCACGTCCCTCTGTGCGTGCAACAGGCTGCAGCTTCAGCACGGCAAGCGCGCCAACGTAAACACGCGCACATCCTGGCTCTTTCAAAATAAAACACGATTATCAGGCAAAATGATTAGCTAAAATGGGCTTTTAGAATGTAAGAATGCCGTTACCTTAGTTGAGTAATAATTAGTCTGTAGGGGTGTAACAATAACCGAAATATCGTGATATTGTATTGTCAAAAGTCTCACAATAATATCGTGGGCCATCACAATATATTGAATCACAAATCACGGATCGAGTCATCTCTTTGCTTAGCTTAAATTCATTGTTGTGGCGCAGTAGTAGCTAAAAAAATAATAATAATAATAAAAAACAGTGGAAACTACACAGACCATGATCCTTTGCTATTTCAGCACAGACTATGTGAAGAAATAACTGTTATTGAGCACTTTGAAATCTTATGTTTGTCTTGTAACAGTACCAAAGGCTTATCATGGCATTTTAAAAGGAAAAAGTAGCATGTTCACAATTTTGTCTCCACAAAATACCGGAATAAATCTTGTACCATGAGATTAGGATATCGTTCTGTCCCTAATGTTTAGTATTACTTAGTAATATAATAAATGGTGTAGAAAATGATACTCAGAGTGTTTTGGGATCAGTCTTTTTATTATGTGTATTATTGTAATACCGTGAGCTTCCCCATCATATCGTGAGCTTTCCCACGATATTGCAATATTGTGCCGTGAAGTTCATATAATATCGTGAGACTTGGATATTGTTACATCCCTATTAGTCTGTCTACATCTCCAAAGCACAATCTGCAATTCCCGGGTTGAAAAGATCCAAATGATTCTATTAAAAACCCCAGTGGACAAGAAAGAATGAAACAAAACACAACTCCAGGTCTGTTTGTGATGAGGAAACTACATTAGAACAGAGATCAGAAAATAGTGTCATATGGGCCCTTTATGTCATTCAGTTTATGTTTTTTATATGTTGGGTCCAGTCTATTTCTAGTTTAGACCTGGTTTTGTCCTTGCTCAGACCTGGATTTATTATGATTTAGTCCAGTTCCAGCTCTGGTATCTTGGTGTGTTTTATATAGCCTACTTATCTACTAACTTTAGATGAATTATAGATAGCAGATACTTTTTTGTCTTACATAGAATACATTTTGAAGTTGCTGTGTGTGGCCAAAACAACAGACCTTGCAAAAGTCTTTCTCTTTCTGAAAAGAACCTATCTTTGTGACATATATAAGAGCAAATATCCAAGTGTATATATACAGTATACTAACGCAGGCAGCTGTCATATGTCATCACTATATACAGAATATTCTACAGCATTCTATTTGTCTTTCTTACATTCATTCATTTATAGATGTTGTTTCTGTGAGTGAAGTTCCCTCTCCACAGATGTGGTCTGTAACTTGACATAGACTTATATTTAGACAAACTTTATAGACTTTCTAAAAGATTGCAAACAAAAACATTCTATCAGAATGGAGGCAGATGGAGACAACAGTGAAGTGAAACAATGTCATTTTAATTTGAAAACTGGGATTAGCTTCAGAGTATCACAAAATGTAAAAAATCAAGGACAATTTGTAAAAGTCAAACCTCTCAGAGCCACATGAATGATTCAGAGCCTAGTTTAAAAATACTTACAATTGTGTTTTACATTATTTGTTCATTTGACAACAATTTATGATCCACACTAAGCATTTTTACAAAGGTAAAATCCACTTTTTTTTACTACATTTTTATTTTCCTTTTCAGCAATAACACATTGGTTTAAATCAATACATTTCCTTTTTTTGTATCATTTTGTAACAAAAAAACATTAAATGTCCAATCTTCATATATCAGAGACAATTGTAAAAATAAAAAAGCCCCATGTCACCTTTACTGTGAGGCTAAACAGATTTCAAACGCTTGATAAATATGGGTTTTTGAATCCATAAAGAATATGTTATCTGCTCCATTTGGTCTATATCCCATACTTTCTGGATCCATATGTTTAAGCCATCTGATGGTTTTACATTTTATGGTAGCAGTAAGTAAAATATTTCAAAGGTATTTTTCATCTCGTTTGCTGATACTTGCAGGTATTGCTCTTAATGTCACTGCTGGGGTAGATGGAGCAAAATCCACAAATTGAGCTTTTACTGGACAAATCCAACAACAGTTTTTCACTTCATCTACAGATATATTAAACATTTCATCATAAATTATACTTTTTGTGAAGCCCAAATACTATTTAAACTGTATTTGTTTCCATCCTTCTTAACAGAGAAGCAAAGTAAATAAGATGTGTACATTGAAAATTCAAAATTGTTGCTTATTTTTGTTATAATGTCATTAAACTATTAGCATTTAGTTCTGCTTGTCTCTTAATCATTGTAAATATATGATGTTAGCTTCATTTTACCTCCACTTGCTCCATTCTAGAATCTTAAACATTACAAAGACAGAAGATTTGATCGGGTTTATTGATCTATGGAGTTAAATGAGTTAAATGTCATATTGTGGCAAAAGTTACACAGTGTCCCTTTAAGATTTTTTTTATTTTTTTTTTACGTTACCCGAACTAACACCCATGAGATCATCGTTGCCATGGCATCAGAGCTTATTGGATTTGACGAGATCAGGAAGTGTGTGTTATCATTTCAGTTTGACTTGACCTGGGACCTGATCTTTGAGGAAGTCAGGCTGATAAAGAAGTTCTGAATTAACCACACACTGTCCACAAAAGAGTGAAGTAAGATTACACCTAAAGAAGACCGTTAGCCCACAGGATTGAATTATCTTGTCATGATACAAACATTTCAATTCAGGCTGGATACTAAGGAATACACTCGATACTCAGTACTGATTCTGATACCAGGATGATAACAAAAAATGCTTTTTCTTAGTGGTTCATGGGCGTATACTAGTTTATGTGCTCTTATACTTGTTCTGATACAGCTCAGGATCATTCATGAAGGGTTCATTTCTGTCTGGCCGATTAATATCTCATTTCAATACTTTGAACAGTCCTAGTAGTATCATTAGTAGCGCAAATCTAGCTTCAAATCCTAAGCCACTTTTTACAAACAGTTTCCAAAGTGCGTATGGAAATCATAAAATGAAGACAACAGAAAATTAAAATACTCAAATTTGGTCAGTTAAACCAGGAAAATCAAATAAGAGCAAAACCATAAAATTCATAAAATATCAGCAAATAAGTCAAATAAATAAAGTAAGTAAAATAAATGAAAAACACAGAGGATTTAAATTTGGATGAGGTCCGAGACGTATCGCGGGGCCATTCCATTCAGAGCTTTAAAAACAAACAATAAAAGTTTAAAATTGGGTTAATGTGCACTTGTTTTTGGTTAAAAGTTACGCAGCCACATTTTGGACTAACTATAAGTGAGAAAGACGCTAATACCAGAGCAAAGTGCGTTACAGTCGTCTAAACAAGAGGAGGAAGATGATTTAGATTTAGATTTAGATTCAATTTTAAAACCGACCAATCCTTGATATCAATAAGACATTCAAAGAGACGTGTCGGGGAGCAGTGGCAAGTCATTTAAGTGATATCTGCATAGAAATTATATTGAATGCTGTGTTTTTTAAAGATTTCACTCAGCGGGAGGAGGCACAGAGCAAAAAGAACAGGCCCAAGAACTGAACCCTGGGGGACTCCATATCTTCTCAATAAAGGTCCGTAACACTGTTTATTCTCCACTTTACTTAACTTTTATAGCAGTAGTTTTATTGTGGAAGTTGAATTTTCTGTCTGATAAGATTAAAGAGTTTTAGTTACACTTTCGTCCTGTCGCTGAAACAAGTGCATTTTGAGCAAACACTGTCAAATCTAACACCAGCTTTCATGCATTCAGATTGTTTACTTTACTCACAGCTACGAATTTGTGGATCTTAATGATTGTGGTCAAGTACTTTCAGAGAGAGTCCAGCTCTATTTCCCGTCCTCCTTTTGCTAACTCCCTGTTTTTCCTTCAGCTCCACTCATTCCCTGATCATCCCCCAGTGCAGCACAGTATCTGTATCCTCTGTTCATTCAGGCTTTGTACTTTGCACCTGTGCTCCTGTTTTGTTTCTTCCAACATTTTTTGAGACCTAAGTGCAGGGCCTTGGTTGAACTGACATACAGCTCAGGAAAAAAATAAGAGGCCGCTGCATTTTTTTTGTTTTGTTCTGAAATCATCATCTTGTTCATTTTTGTTACACCCAGACATTGTTAAGTTTTGTTGCTAATGTTTGTTTGTTTGTTTGTTTGTTTGTTTGTTTGTTTGTTTGTTTGTTTGTTTGTTTGTTTGTTTGTTTTTTTAAAACATTTTTTTCTGTAAATAAATCACCTGAGCACTGACCTCCAGCCTTTTCCTTACAAATCCAGCCTTGGACGCGACAAAAGTTACTTACTAAATTCAAGGCAGTCGGTTTCCTAGTTTTTTTTTTAAGTAAGGTTAACTTCCTCTTAAAGTAAAGGTTACTACATATTTCAGATTTGAGGAACTGACTGATTCATTGGGACGGCTTCACAAAATGAGTTCTTACTTGTTTTAATTACTTGTAGGCTCAGCTTCAGCTTCACACTCAGCTCAGTCACAATTTTCAAGGCAATTGGTTTCCTAGGTTTTTTCAACTTATTAGACAGTGTATGAACTCATGAAAATATGGATGGAGAGGTTATTGTTTTCCCTGGAATGTTCCACACTACGGCATTAAACATTTATTTCACTGCATGTGTTTTATTGCTCATAAACACCTTGAAAAACACCTTTCTAGAGATCTATAACTTAGCTTTGCTGGTGACATCACACAGATATAGTTAATGCCATAATGTGGACTATTCCAGGCAAATATACTGTGATATATACCTCTAAGTTATATAGAAAAAAGTTCCCATAAAAGTTATTAGTGTTCCTTAACAGTACAAATTTGAGAATTTTCTTCCTCAATCGTTTATATAACTCACTTTTATTGTATTATTTTATTTTGGTGGTACAGAAGCTGGTACTTGGGTACTTGTCTTTAAATGTATTTGTCTTTAAATGTATGTGAGTCATTTTGGGGTCATATTTTTTATACTTTATTAGACTTTCTTGAGTTATTGTGATGTGTGAGCTACTGTGTCCAAATCATTTCCCTTGTAGATCATTAAAGTTTGTCTTAGTCTTAGTCGAAGTCTTCTTACAGTGGCTTATTCTCTAAAGTCACAAATGGGTCTAGTCCAGCTTTTCTTTCTGAGCTGAAGAAAAGGCTCCAGAGGCAGAGGACGTGCTGAGAATTTCAATGCTTTTGTGACTGGTGCAAAGACTGGGCCAGAGTCAGACCCAGACACTGTACTAGAATATGTGAACACTTCTTTATACAGGCTACGGTCAGGCCTGAGTACTGCACAAGGATTTACAAGATAAAAATCACTTTCATTCACAGTTTGGATTACTTTAATGTGTTTTTAGTTTCAATTCAAGTGCCTAAGACAGGTTGGACTTCTAATTTTACAAAAACACAGTTAAGATTGTGTAACTTTTCTGGTGGAGGGTCCCTTAGCAAAAAGAAGTATACTCAAGTGTACTATGAGTATATTTATTTTAAACTAACATTGAGGAACTATACTTGAAGTTGACTTTTTATAAACTATATTATTTATATACTTAAGAATAGTATAGTGAAGTATACTTGGGTTATACTGAAAATTCTTAACAAAAGTCTAAGACTGAGTATATAATAAAAAGTCTTACACTTAAATACTAAAACTTATACTTTAGTAAACTTTATACGTCTGTAAATAGTATATAAATAGTAAGCTACAAGTAATATGCCTGGCAAACTTAAAGTATAACAATAAGTAAACTAGTAAAATAACCAAAGTTTATAAAAGTATACTTAAAAATATACTCTAATAAACTAAACATAACTATATAAGTTGTACATTAGCTCAGCAGTAGCTTTGTTGGTAGAGCATTTGTCCACTGATCCAGAGATTGGGGTTCAAATCCCACACGTTACCCACATCGCCCTCAGTGTATGCATACACTGGTGTATGAGCGGTTCCTTGATGGTGGAAAGGTGCTGTATAAAATTGTGACTATTTCCATGGCAGTATATAGAAAGTGTTCTTGTGGTATACTTTAAGTATATGAGAGCAATATACAAAATACATTGATAGTACTTCATGAGTGTAGTTGTTATATATTTTAAAGTGTACTTTTGCAAACTTAAAATTAACTTTAAAGTATACCTAAAAATACTTTGTAAACTTAATGTTCCAGTTTAGTCTGAAAAAGTATTAAAATGGTATACTCTCTCGTACACTGAAAGTACATGGTATGTAGTATACTTGATATACTTGTACTTATACTGAAGCATATTTAATAAAATGAAGTTCAAGTGCGTCAAATGCTTTTCTCAGTGGAGATGTCATTACTTTGTCTGGAAGGATTCACAGTAAGGCATTAGACCGTTCTATCTTCAAGTTACAAGTCTGATCTGTGGAGAGGCGATCCCGCTCAGTGGTGTTTTTGACTAATAAAACCACCTGAAATTTAATAAATATAAAGCAGAACTGTTTAATGTCACACTGTGGAACATTCCAGTCAGAGCAATGACATCTCCATAGAAACAAGGTGATGGACCCTTAACCAAAAAGTTACATAATCCACATTACAAAAACTCCCCACTTTGGTAGTTTATCAGGGAATTCCATCACTGTTACCTAGCAACCATGTAGAAAATGGTGTCAAAACTCCTTTAATATTCACAGAATAAAACAGAATATTATTTGACAAATACAGAATATATAAATACACCTTTATTTTGTTTAAATAATTGCTTAAGTATCTGGAAAAATTTGTATTTTTGGACAGAATTCTTCCAAACCTGATGTCATCAATGAGACTGTCTAAAATAATACTCTGTACTTTCTGTGAGCATATTTTTTTCTTCACGAACTTCCTCTTGAATTGTCTAAAACTAAAATGTATATTTACTACAGGTATTATACCACCAGATCATGTAAAAAGTCAAAATGTCAAAAGTGAATCTTCAAAAGTCATTCACACTTTAAATGTGTGTACGTGCAGTGTAGAGGGTCTGTGTGTAGTGATGTTGTTCCTTTTCATAGAATGTTCCACAGTTAAGCTTATCTGCTATCACCATGGAGACAAGCACAGGTGGAGAGGAGACAAACGTCTGTCATTAGTTGCAATAAAGAGTTTAATGCCATACTGTGAAACATCTAGAAAGCATGGAGACAGCAAGTGACAAACCTGAAAAATTAGATTGTCCCTTTAAGAAAAAATAATCTGTGCATGAAGTAAGATTTAAAGAGTGGAGCACTTCCTGTATTACCACGACATCATAAGCGCGAATGAAATAAAACACAGCTCCAGGTCTGTTTGTGACGAGGAAACATTAGAGCATAAATACGAATATTGCCTAACATGGACTCTTTACGTCATTTGAACTTGTTTCTGTGAATTTAAAAATAAAAGCTCAACAAACTGTTCAGGCCTTTATAAGTGAGGCTTTTATTGTGAAAGAGTTGCAGTTAAAATAGAAGTACAAACTGTGTTAGTAATGGAAGCAGTAGTAACAGTGTTGAAGCAATATTTGTAGTTATCAATTGCTTTTTAAATTCAAATTTAAAACTTTTGATACTAAGGAATAGACCCAATACTCGATACTGATTCCAATACCACAAGATTCTCTTATACCTGTTCTAATACAGCTCAAGATTATTCTAAAGCTAAAATAAAGTATTGATACCTGCTCAAATGAGTATGTAGTGTTGATATTAGTTTTAATATCGATTAGTACTTTTAATACTTTTGACAACCCTCGTTCACATTATGGTATGGAAATTCTGTTTAATAAATAACTTTTTAGTGATATTCTTGTCTGTCTTCAGTTCAGGAGGAGAGGGCAGAGGAGCTGTCCGAGGGTGAAGTTTTCTGTAGAATCTGAATTGCAGCCTCCCTGCTGTGTCTGCGAGCCTCGTGCAGCGGAGAGCTCCCCCACCTGGACACAACACACAACTGCATCAACACGTACATGAAGGCTGAAAAATGTAATCAAACAATGACAATGATCCTGTATTATGCCATCAGATTAATCATAGTAATATGATCTTTGGACATGTGAACAGTTCTAAACAATCTATACTGGTAAAATCCTCGGGAAAGGAAATGTACATTTAAATTTAGGGTTTTCTCAGGCTGTACATGGCCCACATCTGTGTCTAAGTGACGCTAAGACTTAGTGCTTTCTGTCTGGTGTTAAATTATGACAATATATAACATTAGCAATAAGTAAACTAGAAACAAAACTCTTTCAATTCTGCCTGTCAAAAAAAAAAAAATAACTGAAAATTGCCTTTTAAACTTTGAATATACCTTCTGACACACCAAGGAATTACACTGCCCAGCCAAAAAAAAGGTCACACACGCTAATATTTTGTTGGCTTTAATTAACATTCACTGTGTGGCATTGTTTTGATGCTTCTGCAATGTTGCATGATTTATTTCCATCCAGTGTTGCATTAATTTTTCATCAAGATCTTGCACTGATGATGGTCGAGTCTGAGCGCTGCACAAAGCTTCTCCAGCTCCACCCAAAGATTCTCAGTAGGGTTAACTGGACTCTGTGGTGGTCAATCCATGTGTGAAAATGACATCTGTGAAATGGCACCTGCACCAACCCCCCATCAGAGCACTGAGTTAAACCCAACTTTTTTTTTGGCCTGGCAGTGTATAAAATCATCACTTGATTTGGTGCAGGTAAAACAAAATATATCAATTTTACACTGTTTTAAGTAGGAAAAAGTCTAGGCGTCTTGTGCCATGTGCCACCCATCACATTTTGTCAGAATAAATAATTTATTGAGATAAAAGCAAACTTTGAAAATGTTTTATTTACTGCGTATAAAACAGTAATATCACAATTTGACCCAGAATCTAGCTGCTTTTGAATTGTGTAAATAAAAATAAATACAGGCCTAAATAGGGTGCTTTTGGCCATAACTAAGCAGTTCTATTTTCACACACAATATAAGTGAGCAAAAGAAATTACAGAAGTTACAAATGTCACCTGAATATAAAGCAGAAGGTTTAAAGGTTTTATATTACACACTGACTCTTGTGAGATTTTCGTTGTCATTTCATGACAAACAGACCTGGAGTTGTTTTGTTTCATTCACACATGTTTAACACACAAACCCTGCATAACACTGAGTTCTTCTCTCAAACAGAAAACACTCCACCTTGTGATGTCACATGGTGATACAGGAAAAGCTCAGCTGTGTTTTTTTTAAACTCCACACACCTTCACTAGAATCATTTGGATCATTTCAGGGCTGAAATTGTCAGTCTCTATTAAACAAAAGGTAAAATGGTAGCTGTTCATTTGAATACTACCACTAAATGACATCACAAGGTGGATCAGAGCATTTTGCGCTTATAAACAGACTAATATTGCATTACTAGACGTGAATAAAACAAGACACAACTCCAGGTGTGCTTTTTCAGGAGCTAACAGCATTCTAACATGGCTTACAGTCACAAGAGTCAATTTTGTACTATAGGATCTATAATATAGAATGTATTCATATGCTGTTAAAAGCTGTGACCTGTCTCTGAGTTGAGGGTTTGCTCCGGTGTTTTCTAGCAGAAAACGGATGACCTCTACGTGACCTTCAGCGGCAGCAACGTGAAGAGCAGAGCGCCCGTCGTAATCTACAGAGTTTACATCCACGCCAGACAGGAAGTACCTGCACAGAGACAGGAAGTAAGGGAGACAGGAGAGGAATATGAGGTTGATACGTGCATGTTTGATCAATTTTACACTGTCCTACATGTGAGGCTTAACTGCTTCCTGTTTTCACTTATAATATAACCATCAAGGACAAAGAGAAAACTGTGGATTTCTTTAATCATTTTTTTTGTTAATCTTGGACTGGAACTGGCTAAAAAAAATTCTAATAGACAATGAGCCTCTCGGAAACCTAAGAAGTTTATCCAAATTCAGTGTTTCTCTCCTACTGATGAAATGACAATGACAATGACATGAGGTTGCAGTAGAAATAATTAAAGTCCTTACACAAATCTGCCATTTATCTTTTCAATCTGGACATTTTCCTGACCTCATATAAGTTACTTATGGGCAAAAGTTGCTAAATGTGTGGGAGTGATGAAAAGATCAAGTGATTTACTGAACTAGAATGCACTACTGTTACTGTATCATTAATTTATTATGTCTGATTTAAATTATTGTGTTGAAGTTTGGGGAAATTGCTCTAAGACTCATTGACTGCCCTTAATTTAACTGCAAAAAAGAGCCGTGAGGATCGCTCACAAGGTCTGCATCCAACAAACCCACTGTTTTTAAAACCACCATACTTAAAACGTCTTTATCTGGTAAACTTTAAAACAGCTCAAATTAAAACGATTTATTTCAAGACTGAAACACTCATCACAACCACAAAATTAGAGGTAATAAAACATTTTATCAGCCGAAGTTTAGAAGTACTGTAAAGTCAATGTGCATCTCTGTATGTGGAGTTAATCTGACACTAGGTTTGTAGGCCTATTATTACTAAAATAAATTTGCTTCACTGAAGAAATATAAATCATTTAATGAACACAGAAAGGTCAGATTTTGGCAAGACAAAAGTCTTGTCACCTACAGAAAATTGAACAAATAATTTACTTCAAATACAAAAATATGTTGCATAACGTCAGTGAATGAAGTAGTGGGGCTGTGAGATTCATATTTAATATCTTGTATGACTTCCATGAGCTTGAAGGACTCATCCATGCGGTTTGACAATGATTCATACAAATTGTTGATGAAGTCATCAGGAATAGCAAAGAAAGCACCTCACATGCCTCCCAGAGTTCATCAAGATTCTTTGGTTTTGCCTTCCATGCTTCCTCTTTCATTCTACCCCAGACATGCTCAATGATGTTCATGTCTGGTGACTGGGCTGGTCAGTCCTGGAGCACCTTGATCTTCTTCACCTTGAGGAACTTTGATGTAGAGATAGAAGTATGTGATGGAGCACCATCCTGCTGCAAGGATGCAAGGATCAGCCTTTTGATAATTAACTTCGCTTTGGTCTCAGGGTGGATCTTAGGCATGTTGTCAGAGGTCAAGTTGCAGTTGTTGTGAAGGTCTGGTGTGCTGGGCTTCTTTTTATACACACCCACTAATTGATTGATCAGTAACTGATCACAGGTGAGGCGGTAATCTAGGATTGGGTGCATCATAGTGTAACCCCTGCAAATGGCAGTAAAAATAAACAAAATACATTATTCCTTTGCTCTGCCTGCTGTCTGAGCTGCTCTTTGAGTTCGCGTTATTCTGGGTCCTCTCGCGGTACCTGTAGTCACGTGACGCACGTGAGTCACGTGGACTAATAGTTTTAAACTTGACGCCGCGGACAGACAGGCAGGCGTGGGGGCGGCGTTCAGAAGGGTTGCAGCAGGTTAGTACTTAAAACGTATCCAAACTATTTATTCTGTGTGAACATCACCTTATAATTTTTAAACCTTTTTAGATGTGTGGGATCCACCTGAGCCGATTTGCGCGAGTGTCACGTTTTAAATAAGTCACCGCGAGCTGGTGAGTGATTTTCTAATCTACGCTAACTAGGCGCTAGCAGAGCTCCATTCATTTATAATGGTTAGCTTAGCATTAGTTTAGCATTAGCTGCAATGTAACCTGTTGTGTATGTGTATTCTTTTGGGCGCTATTAGCTTTGTGAAGCGCTATTCTCGGTTCTGGTTTAGATGCCGAACGGCAACACGGGTGGTTACTAATTGTAACCCGAGTTCTAAGAATATTCTCATAAATGTTTGTATGAATTAATTATGTATTATTATGCCAATCCGAGTGCACTATAAAAGCCATAATGTATTTTAATCGTTTTGGTTATTTTGATAAAATAATTATGAGCTAGCAGCTAATTCACTGGTCCTGTTGCTACAAAGGCCGGGTCTTTTTTTGTTCCCTTGTTCATGATCCACTCAATCGATGGGGAGCTGATCCAGGAAATACGAATCAATCAACAATCATCTCAATCAAGTCCTCCACCTGTGTGGTAGGAGTTAAAAACTCTAAGCCCTTGTTCCCCACGGTTCTTTGCACAATTCTACAACTACCTACCTCAACCTAAGCACTTTAATTAAGGAATTTTATAAATTAACTTTTACTCATGGACTAACTACAGTTTCACTGCACTTCGAGTTGATATATGGACATTAAGTCAATTAATTACATTTGCTATTGATATTGTTTGATTGATTGTTGATGTTGATCATTGTATTTTGAAACAGCGCTGAATCCATTGAATTATTTGAGGTCATGACTTACCCATTGCTATCCTTGTATATATGTAAATATTTTCACACTTGGCACTAAACAGAAAATATAAGGTATCTGCATTTAAGTCTGGTTCTTGCTTATTCATTACCAGTGATGGGAATAACTGTGTTAAAATAAACGCCGTTACTAACG
>JACN01061792.1:0-24224 GCA_000787155.1 Scartelaos histophorus | reverse complement strand
TAATTATATTTATATATAGTTATATATCCATGGCGCCGCACACGCTTGCTACACGTGATGTCCCTTGGAATTCCTTGGAATAATTAAAATAAACCTCTTTGACAGTTTATCATTGTCCACAGTTTATCATTGAAAAGTGTCGTAAGCAGATCATTAGTTTTCTTGTGTTTTCTTGTGTATATCCATAGAGCTCATGGTGCGTTCAGGTGACACCCGCAAACCCGCAGAGGCACGTGCAGTGGCGTTAGCTAGCAGACTAACCGCCTGTAGCTAGCACTAGACTAGCATGTTTTCTGCATTAGCCCGGGTCTTTATCTAACCTCTTCTCGGGCATAACAGCAGTGTCCCTGTGGCCCTTGTGTCCTGCAGACTGTCCAAACAGCATCATGTGGGTAAGCAGCCTTATGTTAATACCTGCGCCTGTGACAAGAGACACAAACTTGATAAACCAGATAATAGTTATAGCGAACCACTCCGGGATTTTCCCTGTTTGTTCGTAAGGCAATCAAACCGTTTGTGGAAAAGAAATATTCCCTTGTTGTCCAGACATGTCATTTGTTCCCTAATAAAGAAAAACACAAAAACAAACAGTTCGTGTGTGCATAAATTCCACTGAACTGCTATGTGTACTTTACATGCAAGTACGTAGTTAATCCCAATATTACTGTTATATGGGTGTAGGTTTACCAGGGAAAGGGGATGTGTCATCATTCTTAACCACATTTGGCAGTCTTTCTGGTGTACTCATTCTTTCAATTATGTTTCCTCCGTTAATGTCAGTGCACTTATTGTCAATGCACTTTGCTGATTAGCACCAACTCACTCTTGAAAGTTGGCAAAACATCATTATGGGGCAATACATAATGCATCTTCCAATTTTTAAGGCAGTGCAAATTGAATCTATAAACTCACTTCAGTCACTAAACCTTTTTACAACCCGTGACCCGTGTTTTTTAAAGGGAGGTGGTGTTGTGAAATGTGGTCTCCTGGGGCTAGCAGATTTCTGTGACCTTGAGCCTTTTAAATCGAAGAGACTGACAGCTCCTGACAGGCAAGTTACTGCAGAGACTCTCCCAGAACAAGAGGTTAAGTCAATAAATAAACAGTGTATGCTACAACGTGCAAAGTTGTTAAGAAGAGAAGCATTGGTAATCCTCTTTACAGTAGTCCTGCTAAGATGTACCAGGCAGTGGAGACATATTTAAAGCTTGAAGCACTTGTTCGTTTGGCACGAGGTCTGACTGATGCCACGGGCGAAAGATGGATTTTAAAGAGGGCCCCCATGACACCGCGGCATAATTACTCAGAGAAGTGCCTTTGGGCGACCCCACACACGACTGTGGGTTTGTGGC
Organism: Scartelaos histophorus; assembly: GCA_000787155.1. Taxonomy (NCBI): domain Eukaryota; kingdom Metazoa; phylum Chordata; class Actinopteri; order Gobiiformes; family Gobiidae; genus Scartelaos; species Scartelaos histophorus. Next base: position 22,872 of record JACN01061792.1, on the reverse strand, counting down.
ACCCTCAGTTCAATACGGTGGCAGCTCAAACTTGTTTGACTGAAACCTGCTCTGTCTTGTGAGTGGTTTGTAACATTTACAGCTTCCAAAAACGTGCCATCGCTTCCACATTTTCTTGTTACGAATCACCTCTGGCTCTGTTCTTTCACTCATGAACAAACATGAACATACTTGCACTCAGTATCACTGCAGGAATCAAGTTTCGTTCAAGCTATCCTCTTCTGTTGCCACCATCATCTAAGTGTACAATATAACATTAAACACATACCATACAAGCTGGATGAGCACGTTTTTGTGATACCATCTCTGTGTTTCCAGGTGTGAGGCCGGTCCCCTCCTCATGGCAGTTTCCCCCTGGGGTAAACCCTGGGGGAGCGTGTGATATAGGCTTTTCCTGGGACAGGTCGTCCAGTTCAAAAGGATAGTGAATATCCAGTAATCATATAATATATAACTCAAACTACCCCCACCTAACCCAAATCTGGACAATTTTAGATGACAGTGATGTCAGTCTTAACCGTTTTGACTGGTCTTGTCTCATGAAATCTTTTGACACATAAAAATAACGTATGGCCAGAACATTTCTTTCAAGTTCAAAGGGCTGGTGAATTATTTCTTTTGCCCAAAAGTCATGGAAAAGATACGGTTGACACGTGCTGCTCCTATGTGTCCTGAGGCTTGTTTAAATGCAAGAGCACATAGAAAGTTTCCATACTTAAATGACACAATGTCAAAAAGTTGATAAATTCTCTTTATTATACACTGTAACAACAATGGATTTCCTGTATTAGACATTTGTGACATAGATTGAGTCGCTGTATAAGTCTTTATCTTCTTCATCTTCTGCTTTTTGCTCTTCCAAAAGTTTATCCAGAAGGCTGGGAGACTCCTGCTTCTCTGGGTCTTCCTCCTCACTTTGTACCTCACTCTGCGCCTCACTCTGCCCCCCCTCTGTTACAGGGTGCAGTGGTGCCTCCAGTATTTGCGTATCTGCGTTTGACACCTGTGGATCCAGCTGAGGGATCATTGTGGCCAAAGACATGGAGAGAGGCACATGGAGCAGGGGGGACCCATTCAGTGCTGAGGGGCTGGACATGGTGGTCCAGGGCAGGTATGTGAGCCCCGACTCTGAGTCCATCTGAGGCAGAGGGGTGGGCACTGGAGCCACTGGGATAGTCTGAAAAACAAGCACATCAAACTACACATCACAACTGTCACCATCTGTCTTCATTAGCCTCAAACTCCTGACCTTTCCGCTCAACTATGACCATTTTTAATATGAGTTATACATTAATTTGACAGGAAGCACTTTGTTGACTATTATCAGTAGCACAAATCACTGATTGATATCTTTATCAGGTTTCTTTTTAAGTTGTGTGTATTGCATAGGGCTTTACTTGGCAATTTTAAAATTCTGAGCGTATTGTCAAACTTGCTTCTGAGTGTTTTTTATTTTTATTTTTTTTTAGTCTTGCAGTTAATATTACATCAGCCATTTAATTAATGAGAATTACTGAATCACAATGTGCCATCCTCAAGCAGATTTTAGATAGACATATCACTAGGCATGTCACAGTAATCACTATATCGACTTATCATTCAATATATGAAAGCTGGAACAATATTTTTTAGGGTCAATATTTATTGTGTACATATTTTCTTTGCACTATCAGTGACACGGATTAGTTTCAATATTCGCACTTATCATCTATATTTACTTCAGCAATATATCACACTTCAAATTTTGTCATTATAGCAGGCCTACCTATCACGCTTTAGTACTTACCCCAAAGTTAGTTATCAGTGGAGTGTGGGTGTAGGTGAGCATGGTGTAGCTGGGGCACAGGGTGGGCATGTAGAGGTCTGTGCCTGTGGAGAGGGCAGTGGTGACGGAATAGGACTGGCTTGGAGCTAGGCCGTCCTGGGGGCTGCTTTCAGGGGCAGGCCAGGGCAGAAGAGAAGGCTGGACAGAGCAGCCAGAGGTGGGCACAGCTCTCCACCCAGAGCACCCTTCACTCAGTGCTGAGGACTCAGAGTTGGAGAATAATCCTAGGGATACAAGACAGCAACCTTGAGGTTTTGGTTCAAGTAGTTGTGGTTTAAAGGTCCCATATTGACAAGATGGGACCTTTAAACCCAAGATCTTGTCAATATGTGACCTTTACCCTTTAAGTTATGTTATAATGTTGTTACTTCCTCAAAAATATCTGGAGTTGCATTTTGTTTCATTCATTTAATATCAGTCTGTCTACATCTCCAAAGCTCAAAATGTTCTGTTCCAACTTGTGATGTCATGTAGCAGTTGTTTTCATGTTAACAGTTTTAACTTTTATTCAGTATAGATTGACATTTCCAGGGCAAATGATCCATTCAGTATAGATTGACATTTCCAGGGCTGAAATGATCCAAATGATTGTGGTGAAGGCATATGTAGTTTAAAAACACAGTGTAGCACTTCTTGTATTACCACAGGACATCACAAGGAGGAACAGTGTTTTCTGTTTGAGGGAGGAACTTGGCCTAAATATGTAGGGTTTGTGTGTTAAACACATGTAATAAAAATAATAACAATAATACATCAGACTTATATTGTGCTTTTTTGGTCATTCAAAGATGCTTTACAAATGCCTTAGTGTGTGAATGAAACAAAAGAACTCCAGGAATGTTTGTGATGAGTAAACATTATAACAAAAATCAGAAATAGTGAATATGGGCCTTTTAGGTTTGAGTGAAATGAAGCTACTTAACATATTTAGATTTTATTTACAGAGGTGAAGGGTGAAACTTTTTTTTCCATGTTATTTTCTCCATTGTTCCTTGCTGCTTGGCATATGTGAACTGGAACTTACTAACTACTTACTAATTAGTTTATTTAAAATCGTTGATAATGAATGAGTGTCTGTCTGGCCATTGTATGTGTGTCTATGCCATAGCCTCAGAAGTGATCAGATGAATTCTTCCAGAATGTGTCCTGCTGGGTGCTCTGGGAGGTCACTTTGTTAAACATAATGGCAGTAGAGTAGTCTTGACAGACATGAGAGATTAATGGGAGAGTATATAGAATTCAAATATTGCTTTTACATTACAATTACAATAAATCAGCTTTAATTTATTGTCATCAACCCAAAAACCTAAAATGACTCTCTCTGATTTGAATCCTCACTACCTAAAGCCCCAGCACCTTCACCCAATGATTAATAGATGCTAGTGCAGCCTCTGCAGCTCATTGACTTAATTTTTCCTATGAGGCATGGACTGCTACATAGAATGAAAAACAATGTGTATGTCCTTAATCTGCATGTTAAGGCTTTGGCAAGCCCCAGCAAGGTTATGTTGTGATTATAGTGCTTTTTTCAAACCAGTAAAAGAGCTGTCTCATACCCTCTCTATAAACGTTTTATGTATTTTATCTTGGGCAGGCTGTTTATATAATTTTGTACATGTCTGTAGCTATACCTTGGCTGACGAAAGGCCCCATCTCCTGAAACGGAACAGAAAAAAGAATTTAGATTAACAATAACAACAACACACTGTGTCCATAACAGACAAGTGTAGACTGTAATGTAAATAAGCCACACACAGTGCACTGACTCAAGAGCTTTGGGACAAGTGATGCAGTTTGTACTGAGATTAAATGTTATTTTCTATAAAGTTTGTTTTGAAAATATGAGTTTGAAGGAAGAGGTAATCACACTGGTACCATTGCTACTGCAACTACTACTCCTATTTCAAACATAAAATGCATTTTTTACTACTAACACAAATTAATACTTAAAGAAAAGTGGAAAAATACTAAAAGAAACTGGAAAAACATTGGGTCTAGACCAGGACAAAGCATGTAAAAACCTGACTATCTGAGAGCACTGTAATTATATAAACCAATTATTAGATGCACTGCTGTGGTGCAGGAAACAAATGAGAACCTTAGAAGCAGAAACTATAACCTGCTGATTGCTCTCGTAATTGTTGAGATTGTGTAAAAGGGGGTGTCTCCTCCTGAAGGCACAACGGACACCTAACATCCGTTTAAATCAGACACTTCAGATGTGGAGCAGACTCATAACCACTAGTGTCTGATGATTTCTGTGTAAACTTTCACCAAATTATGTAAAATGTGATTTAACCTATATTTGTTTTGGCATCAAATATTTGTATGTGGTAAAAAGAAATTAAAAGCTGCTGATGGTGACCCTCAGCTCCTAACACTTTACAGTGGAATTGCATAGTGGAGAATGGTTGTTTAATCTCATGTTTTTGTCTAAAACCTTAAGCCCTGTTCTTGTTCATAGACCCAAAGTGAGAGGACTTAAGTGCAAAGATGCAGTTCTTTTGTCTTCTTTTCCCCTGGAGCCATGGAGCGATGTAACTGTCACAAAGAACCACCTGCATTACGTAAGGAAAAGTTTGCTGTGGGATAGGCCCAGAACTCCAATCGGATCTACAGATTAATTTGTTGACGAATCTTCCTTTTGGCATAGACTCTTGTTGGCAGGGCGTTTACTACCAATAAAAATTCTCCAGGAGGCGCATGTGAGACTTTGATATGTGAGGTACAGTCCCTACCCTGTCTATATTCCCTGATGATTTTCCCAGTATTAATCATTTACAAAATGTGTGGCCAATTTTACATGTCCTGGGGACAGTAGATAGGAAACTAGTAAGAGAAACATGCACTTACTACTTCAAATCTAATTTTGTTTATTAAAGGTCATATATTAGAAATAATTGAGTCTTGTGCTTTAGCCATGTTAGAATGTTGTTACTTCCTCAAAAATATACCTGTTGTGTTTTGTTTCATTCACACAAGTTTGAGTTACCTTTTATTATTACTGTATGTATGATGTCCTGACGCTATAATTTTCAAGTTAAAATTACTTTTAACCATTTGCAATTCCAGTGATGAAATCATCCAAATGATTCTACTGAAGATGTATGGAGTTTAAAAACACAGTGGAGCATTCACAAGTAGTAGTTTTCTGTTTAAGAGAAGAACAGTCTAAATATGCAGTGCTAGTGTGTTCAATATGTGTGAATGACACAAAACACAACTCCAGGTGTATTTGAAATAGAGTAATATGAGCCCTTTAAACAGTGTTCAGAGAGATTACACTGCAGTGTAACGGCCCAGCTAGGATCAGATATGGCTTTTTATTAAAGGAAACATATTATGCAAACTCCACTTTTAAGAGCGTATACAGCTTTATCTTTGATTTGTATTTAGAGTGGCTCATTTTCTTACCTCATTCTCAATTTTTTTCCCTAAATATGGTGTAGCCTGCCAACTTGCTACATTGAACTGTAGTTATCCATAGGTGGCAGTATAAAAGGTCAGGCAGAAATCAGCAACACTATTTTCAAGACATCAGCAGACTTTTTAAGTAATTATAAATCAATGTTATTTTGCATAAAATAATGATCCATGGTTTAGGACATTATAACCATAAAGCAGAAAAAAGCATATTATGTCTTCTTTAAGCTACTGTATTTAAATTAGGTCTAACGCATGCAAGTAAGTACATAATAATGCAGCCAGGTGTCAGTAGTAAAAAACAATTCAAGTATAATCAATATAAAAATATTAGTTCAGGGAGACGGCTACAGATGCGGAATATAACGATTCCAGAAGAGAAAGATAAATACATTTTGTTATTACTTTTACAAAAGGGAAAAGTTCATTCATGATCTTTGATTCTACTTTATTGACCTCAGCAGCAAGCTAAATGTCAGATATTTGCTTAAAAAAATTCCACATCAGATCATTCCTAGAGAAGCCTTCAGTTGTGTGTAGTGTGTCATGATTAAATATTATGCACCAGGAAGTATGCATATCTGATTTTTGCTCATGCTTGAGAGTATTTTTTAAGCTCTCATGCATTCTAATCTTTTTATGAGTTAATTCCCACCACAGTTGGAGCTGTTGCCTTGGAGGTAGGGAGTGCTGCACTTCTCTTCCTCCGGAGTAGCTCTCTGACTGGGTCCTTCACCCGGACCCCTTGGTATGGTCTGGGCCGCACCTCAGCTGCTGGTTGTGCTAGAAGAAAGAATTTGGATAGATTCATTTAGAATATTTTATACAAAGAAATGTTTTTATTACCCAGCTGACACTGTATTGTGAGCAGTGTCCAATACCAGAGAATGTCTTCCCTGACACAGGTTTACACAGTCTCAGTCTTTTTGATATTTTTCAGAATGACTTTGTGCAAGTGCATGCATGAGAGCAAATGGGATTAGTCTTCAGGCCTAAGATAAGCACCACATGTGAAACAATGAACCCAGTTTGACTGTGCTGCAGGGTAGGAGTTAACGTAAGCACCATTACTTAAACTGTCTCAAGTTTCTGGTACTTGACAAGAATGTAAAGCTTATCATCAGCTGTTATATTATTTACAAGGAACTTTAAAGCTCTCACTTTTTTCCTATCAGAAGTAACATTGCATGAAATCTTTTTATTCTCACTTTATTTTTTATTGATTTATTTTTTGTTTGGTATGGAAATGGCTTCAACCAAAGTGGTACCCAGTAGTCTACTGCTGTAGGTTCTCAAGTCGTGCTCAGTATTATTCACTGTGGAACTGAAAAAGAAAGACGATAGCTGATGATATTGTGCTTTTCACAATGAACAAATTGAGCACATAAGTTCTAATTAAAAAACTGTCCATGTGACCTCTGACCAGTGCCTACATTTCCATCAGTGCTGTGACTGAGTCCTCTCACTGACCTGTGTATGAGCTGTCCACATGTCAGTAACTGATTGATTTGCATTGATGACCACAGGAGTTAAAGTAGTCAAACTAAATTGTGTGTCTGATGGCACACCTTGAGTGGACAGAAGCAGAACCAGATATTTCCTTGTAGAGACAAGAGTATGAGGGATCTTCATGCTACATTGGAGGAAATAAGCACTTGTGAGCACTGCAGGATTTTAATCCATCGCGGCATAAAGTGTTACCAATGGTTTTCTTAGTGACATTGGTCCCAGCTGCCTTGAGATCATTGACTAGCTCCTTCCATTTAGTTCTAGGCTTATTTCTCACTGTTCTCATGGTCACTAAAACCCAACGAGGTCAGATCTTGTGTGGAGCCCCAGACTGAGGTCGATTGATGGTCATTTTGAATTTCTTACATTTTTGAACAATGCACCAACAGTTCTCTCCTTAACATCCAGCTTCTTGCTTATGGTTTTGTAGCCCATTCTGGCCTTGTGCAGGTCTACAATCTTATCCCTGACATCCTTTCACAGGTCACTGGTATTTCCCATGTTGGAGAGTTTGGTGTCTGATTGATTGACTGATTCTGTGGACAGGTGTCATTTTTTACAGGTGACTAGTTAAAACAGGTGTCTTAATCTATAGAGTCTAACTGGTGTGAGTGAGCCAGAACCCAAAGGTTGGTAGGGGATCAAATACTTATTTCACACAATGAAATGCAAATCAATTAATGTATTTTCTATAATGTGATTTTCTGGATTTTCTTTTTGGTATTCTCTCAATGTCAAAATAAACCTACCGTTACAATTACAGACTGTTCATTTTTTGTCAGTGGGCAAACCCACAAAATCAGCATTATTTCCTCCACTGTATTGCCAGCCCTTTCTGTTCTAGTTTTTCTGTTGTGGGTTCTTAAAAAAACAAGTAAACGTGTTCAAAATATATTTATTATTTCATTCTGAAAGACAATGATTGAATAATAAATATTGCATGCAGTGATATATTGAGATACATATAGGGATGAGAAGAAATTTCAACTAGTGATATTTGAAATCGTGAGATCATGGTTAATTGGTCTTTACAAAGCGGCTCTGCAGAGGCTCTCAACTCTACTGAAATACATAAGATGTGAGTGGAATCTGAACTTACAACTCTAACTTAAATAGCCTCAAACAAGTCACATAAAATAAGTGCCACTAAAAGGCGGCCTTTGGCATACTGTCAAATTAATTATTATATTGATTGATAAAAAATATTGTCCTGCCCTAATGTAGAGTCTCACAAAACAAAAGATTTGACTAGTGGATTATTGTTTCTGCAAGTTTTGTAGAGCATTCAAAGAGGAAGTGGCACAGCTGTGTATTACTGTATTGGTACAGGGTCCCGTGCATTTTGCATATCAAGATTGCATCCTAGTCATAATATTATCTTCCTCTTTCCAAAAGACAGTTTTCTTTTTATTATTTTGACTGATAAAGAGTAGATTTTATATCTATTCCTTGTTTCCCTATGCATTGATACCTACTGTATATACCAAAAAGTAGTACAGCACAATACAATTACGCCACATTTGCAAAGTACATACAGAAAAATGTAATTTCACTTAAAACTTTGTCTAAATCATAGTAAGTATAATTTGGCCTTAGTCAACACCAAAATGCTAAAATCAAATTTGGCAATATATTTCTGTGCCAATGTACTTACATTTGTCCCAGAGCATTGTGGTGGCTGTATCGGGGCTTTCAAGTGAAGACAAAGATCAAAGTGGGGACAAAGTGTGGCTCTTTATAACTGTGACACGACCAGGGCCCTTGGGATTTCACTGCTCTTCAAATCTCAAAGCGGCATGTTTCATTTGTAACTGATAGATATGTTTGCTGTACTCACCAGCACATAATACACTACAAAATCGAATTTGTTTTTTTAAACCATAACATACGTAGATCATGATCTTGATCATCATTTTGCTGATTGTAAACTGCTAATCTGGTCTAAAATGACTGATGATTTCATGTTCAAAAACTATCTGATATAATATCTGATATTAATAATTATGCTGCTAAAATATGGTTTGACACAAATAAATTATCTCTAAGCTTGAATCAAACTAAAAGAATGTTATTTAGATATTTATAAGGAAGAAAAAATATAGTTATAAATACAAGGCATAAGTATAAAGCAGGTTAAGGAGAATAAATTTTTGGGATCATTATTAACCAATATATACATAATAAAACATCGGAAAGTATTGTAGTATTTAAGCAAAGCATGTTTTCTTTTATTGTTATATAAAAGTATTTATTTTTTGTATTATAATGTATTTATGTTTTCTGCATTACTGTCTGAATAAACATTGATTCATTCAACATTCCTTAATTCAGTCCCTACAGTATTATTGAAACATGCAGGAATTAATCAAAATACAATTTTATCAAAACTAATGATGAGAGAACATCCTTATAACAATGATTAAAAACTCATAAAAGTCTATTTTACATAATATGCCTCTTTTAATTTGTGCTCCAAAAATAGCAATGTAAAACAACAACAACAAAAAAAACTATTAATTCTCTATATAATATAAAACCTATCAAAGAGACACTAGTAAACATATTTTATAGCTATTAATTATCCACACATCAGATTACATGTAAAGGTATCTTGCTCTTGGCAGCTTCCCAGTGAACATTGTAGTTACAAGCCTACAGTGAATGTATATACAAGACTGACTTAAAGGTTCTAACTTGTTTAATGTTGTAATATAATGCTAATATTACTGCTGCATTTGGGCAAAGTGGCTCTATTCTATCTGCTTGTTCTGTATTACACAAAACTGACTCATGAGCTTTAAGCCATGTTATAATGCTACCTCCTCAGAAACATACCTGAGTTGTGTTTTATTTTATTAACACATACTTTAGTAGCCCCTTTTTCATACATCTCCAAAGGTCAAAATGCTCTGTTCCACCTTATGGTGTCATGAGGTTTTCAAGTTAAAACCTACCTATTACGTTTAGTTCAGTAGAGATTGGCATTTCCAGGACTGAAATCACCCATATGATTCTAGTGATGGTGTATGGAGTTTAAAAACATAGTGAAGCACTTCCTCTATTAACACATGTCATCACAAGGTGGAACAGAGTGTTTTCTGTCTGAGAGAAGAACGCCAAAATATGCAGTTTGTGTGTTAAATATGTGTGAATGAAACAAAAGACAACTCCAGGTATATTTATGATGTGGAAAAACAACATTATAACAAAATATTGTAATATGAACTGTCTGGTAGTCTTGTAGTGTAGTTTTGGCATTTTTGTTTTAGACTATAAGACAAAAAAGGGCAGCGAGTTAAGACTTGTCCAAGACATTATTCGTTTGGAGTGAGATTTAAAGTGATTGATGATTGATCCATATTGCTGCAATTTCAGCAAAGGTTTCACTAACCTGTCAGGGCATGTGCACGACTAGTAGGAAGGCAGATCTTCGAAATAAAACAAAATGATCTTTTCTTATGTAACCCTGGGTTGTTTTAGTCCATATTGTAACAAAACATATTTTTGTTGATGCTTTTACTCTTTATCTTAAACTAAAAACTAAAATAAAAACATGAAAAAAACAAGACTCTACTGTGAGCAGGCTTGCATCTCCACAAACCTTACTGCCTTCTGCTTCTGTTTCCTTTTATTGCTTAGTCTATCATGTTCTCCAGGCTTAACACTTTTCTGTCTCTATGGAGAATTTACCACAGTATGGTTTGTATATCCATGGAAATGTGCCACCTCCAGAACGTTACACAATCTGTTGCTTTAATTCATTTAATCTGGCCCAAGCAGTTTGTTGTTGTTTTGCAGGTGTGAACCCATCTCTCAGCGGTGAACTTCCTCTTTTCTCACCTAAAATGGGTAGCACGGTCACAGACGAAAGAGTAATATTTAGTTAATAGAACTTGTAAGAAAATGTTATTAAATATAAAGCTGCACAATCATAATATTAGTGCAAACTGTGCACATCTAACAAAGGCACAAACACTACTATATGATATTGCCCCTTCCATATTTCCCCCTTCCATATTTCCATATAACAAGCATGTGTGAAACATACTGTACAGCATAAAGTTAGTAAAGTATAGATCTATAAGATCTATACAATATATATTACTGGACAATTATTCATTCGGGAAGATCATTTTAGGAACCCTTTTCACTATTGTGCTCAAATATTGGAATATAATTTATATAAATAAATTTGGTTAGGTTTTGCAATTGGCAACCAAATTTTAATCTATCATTATAAACTAGTTTGTAAATTGCATCATCAGTCAATCTTCAGAAATGCATTTGGTCTGAAAAGGAGTGCAATTTCTTTTGATGAATACATTTTAATTCAGTATTGCAAGTTTTTATGGCGCTGACTAAAAATAACAAAAATACAAAGGTGAAAAAAAAACAACAATTAGATACTTCAATTAGATACTGTGTTTTATGACAGCCTCCTCACATTTCTGTCACACAGATACATAATATAAAGTGAGACTCAGTTATGAAACTGGACTTTGCGCTCACAGGAAACACCTGGTTGAGCTTTGAGCTTCACTGACCTCGGCTCTACAAACCACCAGAGCAGCAGCTTTCACATGCCGCAAGTACCAATATTTGACCTTTCAAGTATCACCAGATTTATACAACACCAGATCTATACAACATCTACCCTAATCTAAATTAGGTATAAATTAGACCACGGCTACAGTAGTTCTAAATAAGGACTACCCCAGATTATCTCAAAAATATGCATATTGATGACCCCATATTATAGACCCACACAGAGGACCTCATGGACCACCATCAAACACCAGTGGCTGTACCAAAGTTTAAGAACCACTGCACTGGCATAGTACCACCTTCTATCTCATGTATTTAGAGTCAGCTACAACTTGGTTGAAAACAAAAGCAGAAGTGAAGAAGTTAACTTACTGTACTTCAGCGGTACAGATCCCTTATAAGTCCATAAGTGTGAGTGGCTAGTAGCCTTGTGGGTTTTTTAGTTTTTTTTATTTATACAGCGAATAATGCAAAGTGTGTGTAACTTCTGTGCATTGCAAACCAGAACTGTCAGTAACAGACTACTCAGGCTAGTTTAAATAACAGGGAGTAGATTTGCTTTTGCAGGGATAAGAATAGTCTGGTTGACTTATTTGTTGAGGAGAGCTCAAGATGTAATCGCCTGTCTAGAATTTCTTGAGAAGTGGGTATTTTATCAAATTACCAATAATATCATGAATAACAAACTTGTATTGCAAAAAAAACACTTTATTTATTTATGTATTTGTTTATTGAATTAAAGGATTGATTTAAAGGCCCTACAACACACAAAATTGACTCTTATGCGCTTTAAGTAATGTTGTAATGTAACTGTCTACATCTCCAAAATGTACGTTTTCAAGTTAACAGCCTCTTTCAATCAGTAGAGGTAATTCCAGGGCTGAAATTATCCAATTCAGTCTTGTGAAATTACACGGATTCTACACAGTTGAGCACTTCCTGTATTACCTCAGTCTAGTGTTTTCTGTTTGAGAGAAGAACTCAGTCTAAATCTGCAGGACTTGATAACAACATAATAACATAGATCAGTAAATAGCGTAATATGGGGCATTTATTTTTGTACATTTTGTTTGTTATTGTGACACTCAAAACAATGTTAAGATATAATTTTTTGTCAGTAGAGTCTGTTAACTCTTTAGCTATGTCAGATCATAAATTTGCAACTTTTGGGACAGTAGAAGACATTTTCTCTAAAATGTTATAAAATTGAGACAGTTACCTCATCAAAAACATATTAGGGCCCGACCAATGTGAAATTTTCTGGATATGATAATGATAAAATGGGCTTTGAGGTGCAGTTAGCTGATATAGCAGCTGATATATTTAGTGATTGGCTCTATTGAATTTTAAGTAGAGTTTATTTAGGCTACATTTACTGTTATTTTGCCTCTTTATGGTCATATTTAAATACAGTAGGTAGGCCTAATGGCATTTTTGCATGACATTGTAGCCTGTAAACTAAGTAAGTAAACTAGTGCTTAGCCTTTACGCTATTGTAAATGCACACAGCGGTAATTAATTAGTACTGCGTAAATACTGATCATTCACAGCTCAGCTACTTATCAGTCCGGTAACATGTTACAGCCACTAAGGTAATTTTACAATAAGCCAATGTAAGAGAAAACAGGCTGTTTATGTGTCGTTCTAACCAATGCGAAAGAACCAAAAGTAACTTCAAAACTGGCACAGTCACCTCTCAGAAGGCAAATTTTCACAAATAATGTCCTTTAAATCCTGACTCAAAATGATCTTCTGTAAAAACAATATAATCCAGCATGTGGACAGCAGCTGCGTGTGTCCTCTGTCTATAGGACATCCTCTCTTCACACTCTCGTACTTTGATAAAAACAAGCTGTACTTTTATTTATTGTCAGTATCTTAGATCAAGCACCTGAACCTTTAAAGCCAGTGCCTCAGTGCAGCCTCAGGACGTCCATACAACGTCACGCACGCAGACAAATCACTCCTCTCATAAATATTGATAAGGCGCCACATATTAGGACATTTATCTGTCTGTAAATTTGATTAAATTACTGTAATATAGATAATGTAAGCTTTATAATGAAGTTTTGCCTACGTGGACTATTGGCCCATATCAAGATTGAGCCGATAGCCATATGTGCCCATATGTGTATGGAGTTTAAAACCCAGCCTAAATATGCAGAATTTGTGTATTAAACGTGTGGGGAAAAAATAACTAAAAAAGACCATGAAAACAGTGTAAAAGTGAAGTGTTGCTGCCCCTTCCCCTCTTTGAAGTCTTTGAACAAATTAGAACTTTAGTCCAAAAGGTTTATTTGGTCTGAAAAAGGAATCTAATAAAATAAATGATCAGAAGACCGTGGTTTAGTTTGTTTTCTTACCTGACATTTCTGACTGAGGAAGATGGCAATTGAGCTGTCAAAACTGCCAGGTATAAAAACAAACTAAACCTTGGTCTGAAAAAATAATCTGATAAAATAACATTTGAACTTTCCTGCAATTTATTTAACCCCAACTTGAATTTCAAATGCCTACAGTATAGACATTCTCAAACTCCCTTTGTTCCTTTGGTTAGACAGACTAGACTTTCTTTTCAAATGCTAATCTGTAACTTGAACATGACTTGAAATTAAAAACTAAACATGAAAAAATAGACAAACACTAATTTGAGATCCAGCAAATTTCCTTAAAGATTGCCAACATAAAAGCTGGATGTAATAGTCATATACTATAAATACAATAAGGGATCCTTTATTTGTCCCACAATGGGAAATTTCAGTTGCAACTTTAAAATCGGATAAAAAAATATAAAAGGAGAATGATAAGAATGCACTTATCACTCTCCGTTTATACCTTTTATATTTAGTATTGAGGGAATGTTCACCAGTTACCATAATGACAGAATGCACACATTATTGTGTGCATTTTTTGACAAATATTGTCAAAAAGTTTTAAGGTAGTCTGAAAACTCAAGCAGGAATCTGTGACTGATAGGAGCATAAGAGCAAACATCCTCTTAGGATGTTTGATTTTTCAACAAAAAGGTGAGAGTGACTAACTGAAAAACTTGCTAGCTAGAGCATGTGACCAATGTTTTTTTTTAGAGGGACTTGTTTAACAGCACTAATCATCTCATGTGTTGTAGTTATAACTTAACCAGCTTTTTCAGGTCAGATTGTGTTAACATAAACTTCAGATTAAAGTCTACCAGAAATGTTTGGCCACAAAGATATTATTCTGCAGTGGTTCCCAACCTTTTTGAAATCCAGTACCCTTTTACTCGAGTTCTAGGCAAACAATCTTTTTACTATAGTAGTACTACTATATTGTCAATTAATAGCATTATATAATTATATATATTTATATATTTCCTTGATTTCATTATACTGATGTCCAAAGCCCTCCAAAAGATTCACAAAAAAATACTTTTAAATATTTAAATACTATACGTTTTCACCTTCAACATCTGAACCCATTCCATCCCCTATTGAGTGCCTACGTACCAACACTGGCAATACTCATGCCTCACAGCAAGAAGGTTACGGGTTCAATCCCCGGGTCGCCCGGGCCTTTCTGTGTGGAGTTTGCATGTTTCTTCCCCGTGTCTGGATGGGTTTCCTCCAGGTACTCCAGTTTCCCCCATTAACCAAAAACATGCTATGTTGTAAACTATGAACAGTTTACAACCGTAGGGGCCGTAGGGTAGTTCCTCCCTCCTGTGGGCTCACCACCTGCAGAGGGGTTCATAGGGTCTGGGTCTGGTACACAGAGTAATGGGCAGAGCTGCCCCCGCGACCCAGCTGGATTAAGCGGGAGAAAATGGATGGATGGATGTTTTTTCCATGGCTCTTGTTACCTTTTTAAAAACTTCACATTAATCCTGAAGTTGGCTATTGTGTGATGCCATTTTAATGCAAATCCTGATTAAAGATTATATTTAAACCAAGGTAGAATGTTGCCTCACTGAAAACATACCTGGAATTGTGTTTGTTTGATTCACACGTGTTTGAGTAACTTATTGTCTGTCTACATCTCTAAATCTTGTGATGTCATGAAATAGTAGATTTCAGATTAACTGCTACCTTTTACCTTTTGTTTAGTAGAGACTGGCAATGATTCTAGTGAAGGTTTATGGAGTTTAAAAACACAGCCCTTTCTATATTACCACATGACATCACAAGGTGGAATAGAGCGTTTTCAGTTTGAGAGAGGTGGTGGAAATATGAACAGTTTACAACCGTAGGGGCCGTAGGGTAGTTCCTCCCTCCTGTGGGCTCACCACCTGCAGAGGGGTTCATAGGGTCTGGGTCTGGTGCACAGAGTCATGGGCAGTGCTGCCCCCGCGACCCAGCTGGATTAAGCGGGAGAAAATGGATGGATGGATGTTTTTTCCATGGCTCTTGTTACCTTTTTAAAAACTTCACATTAATCCTGAAGTTGGCTATTGTGTGATGCCATTTTAATGCAAATCCTGATTAAAGATTATATTTAAACCAAGGTAGAATGTTGCCTCACTGAAAACATACCTGGAATTGTGTTTGTTTGATTCACACGTGTTTGAGTAACTTATTGTCTGTCTACATCTCTAAATCTTGTGATGTCATGAAATAGTAGATTTCAGATTAACTGCTACCTTTTACCTTTTGTTTAGTAGAGACTGGCAATGATTCTAGTGAAGGTTTATGGAGTTTAAAAACACAGCCCTTTCTATATTACCACATGACATCACAAGGTGGAATAGAGCGTTTTCAGTTTGAGAGAGGTGGTGGAATATGATTGACAGTAGTTGAAATGAAAGTTGTATCATGTAGCTGAGAGGACAGACCTGTGTGCGCAAGTCAAGCCTTAAAGGGCCAGTACATGCTTCAACCTGCTCTGCAAACAAACCCTGCCCAGCTGCAGTAGCACAGACCCCACCTTTAACCCCTGTACTGAGAGATGAGCAGCAAAATCTTAACACAGACACAATAAAATGCTGAGAGGTGCTTGCACAGCTGTTGGCTTTGTATAAGTGGTCAAACTGTTAACCAGAAAGTGAAGTGGTCCTTGAGAGACGCGTGCCAGATCATCTTCAACTAGAGGTGTGAGAAAAATGGATAATATTGTAAATACAGTTAAAATACTAGAACGAATTAGAACAGTATTGAGTATAGTAAATTTAAATTATTTACAATTATTTGAAAATTGGACTTCCAAGCAAGTGTATAAACCAGTGTCGGTAGTAAAGTGTTGTACTTAAGTATTAAAAAAACAACAACAATTTATCTGTTTTTAAATGTAAGTAGATTTTAAAGTGAATATTCTTTACTTTTACTTTAATACATATGAGAAAAGGCTCCACTCAAAGTACATTTGATAATGAGTACTTTAATACTTTTACTTCAGTCATTTGATACTTTTACTGTAGTATTTTCTTGTACTTTTCCTCAAGGAGCAAAATTCCATCCCTTCCTTGTGTGATTATATTAATGGTCCATTCATGTTTGTCCACTACACTTCCACCAAGACATTTAAAATGTGACACTAGCAGTGAACCAGGAAGAGATCGCTGTGCCACTTTCTTATTGCTGGGAATAGGAATATGAGAAGGAAAGATTTCTGGAAAACCCCTAGCGTTGCATGTGATGTGAGACAGGTGCATGTGTGTGAGGCCACAACACTGGGATAAACTGTGTAACCAGTCAGACTAAAAGTATAATGTTAGTAGATTTTCCAAAGTATTTTTTGATTAAGACATTTTTAAATTGGAGCCATATTCAGGAAGTAATGGAACTTCCCTTTTTGGTTTCTGAGTATCCCCATTGCAGTAACTGTGCCAGGTGTTTTTACAGTTTATCTTAGTTAAACATCAGCTCCACTCAGAGGAGCCTTTAGCTTTGTAATTACTCACTAACTTTGCACACATAGTTGGATGGGGCATAGACCTCATACATTAATGAATAATTGTTTGGAAGAGTTTGATTCAGGGTGGAGCGAGAAAATGCCAGGTTCATGTAAGGTTAATCAATAAGCTGAAGAAAACTTTAAAAACTTTATCTTGTACATACTGTATTATGGAACTGAAACGCTGCTGTACCTGTTGTAATCATTTTGTGTGCAAGTGTTCATTCCAGTCGTTCATCAGCAAATTTGACACCATTTACATAACTACACAAGGAAATAACCCCATCAACAATGTACTGGAAGAAAGGGCACAGTGGACACAATAGGAGCCTGATGGGGTTACACACAAACACATTATAAGCGAGTACTATAGCTCCACAAGTCAAAACATGTCTATAGATGCAACAGCTTTACACAATCTATAATGTGCCAGTTATATAACCTATGACAATGCAATGCCAACTAATAAGATTAAAGAATGCAGTATGAGCTTGAAGAATGTTTTAAGTGTTTAAGGACTGTCTGTTTATAAAGCAGCAGCGCCCTCTGGTAGCAAACAGAGGAACATAGGCTTGACTTTTGCTTGACAGGCTTTAATCTAAGTGGGAGATTTACACTTTTACATTTTGTTAGTCTCTTTTTATGTTAAATACAGTACACCACATAATCTGGCTTGGCTATTCAAAGACTTTTATGACATTTCAGTTGAACCAGGGAATCATTTTCTTTCTCTTCTGCTATAATAGCCGCCTCAGTATAATTCGCACAGGTGTCCATTATTCCAGCTGTTTACTTTTAGCAGGTCATACTGTGCTGGGTCAGAGGTTGACATTTTGAAAGACATATCCTGGGCAATATTTACTCTCATTATTTCTATAGACAAAGTTGACTATTGCTTGAGAATACTGTGCATTTTAACAATTCACATTTTTTGTCTTATGCACAGGGAGGAATAGAACATACAGACCCGATAGAGATAGGTATTTTGTATCCTACAAACTTGTTGACCAATGATTCACCGCTTATGACCTAAGGGTAGATCAAACACTGAAAATATTCACATTACTCTTAACTGATGTAAAGATTCTAAAAGCTTGATAAAAAGTGGGTGAAATTGAAAAAACTCATGAACAAATAATTACATGTTTGAGAACTGCTGCACCTTTGCAAATCAAATAAATCTGTCACTAACCTTTGGCGCTTGTTTAAACAATAACATAAGACAAACAACACCACATAATAGAACAAAATCTCATTGTTTTTTTAGTTCCTGTCATTTATAGTGGGATACTTGTTTGTTTTCATTAACAAAAAATCTTCAGTGGTTTTAGATGGTTTTTAGTAGTCCAGTCCAAAGATATTCTTCACTTACCTTATGCATTCCAAGCATCCCAATTATTCACTACAATGTTCTGTGTTACCTCATCAAAAACATACCTGTAAATGTTTTGTTTCATTCACACATTTAACACAGAAATCCTGCAGAAATCTCTCAAATACAAAATACTCAAATGCTCAAAATACTCCACTGTGTTTTTAAGCTTCATACACTTTAATCATCATCACCATTAAAATAATTTAAATAATTTCAGCCCTTGAACTTCCATCGTCTAAGTAAACGTAAGGTAAAAGGTAACTGTTAACATTAAAACTACAGGTCACAAGGTGGAACAGAGCATTTTGAACTTTGAAGATATAGACAGATTAATAATAAAAGATTATTCAAACATGTGTGAATGAACAAAACTTAAGACTCCAGATATGTTTTTGAAAATGTGTGAACATTATAACATGGCTTAAAGCTCACAAAAGTCAATTTTGCCTAATATTCATTGCAAATTTCTATGATCTGGCCAAGATTTTAAAACTTTTATCAGGTTATTGATCTTGTTTTCCAATTTATTATCTACTTACTAGTTCTAAGACTGCTTAATTCTAGTCTAGAGGTAGTTTATTTTAAGATTACTTGTCAAGTAAAAGTATCTGTTTGTGTACAATATGTCTGTCCATGCTGCATTATTTCACTACTTTTAAGTCATTTTCTGAAAGATTTATGTCTTCACCTTTTTTGCTTTGTAAGACCTTTAATCAATGGAAACACCTGTAATTGTATAAATGCCTTATTGTGAAACATCAGTAGCCATAAAAACTGATACATAATATTTTTTGGAAGCATTAGTTTAAAAAATGGTGAGTCTAAAAATAATTATTGCATTTGCAGATGTGCATTCAGTTCCTGTTTAACCCACTAGATGGCGCCATTCATTACACCATGACGCAGTTGCTCCAGTTAAAAAACACTAGTCTCCTCTTAAAATGAATCCTGATCAGCGGGTGATGCAACTGAGGCCCAGAGTTGAGTGGAGGCAGCCAGTAGGGGAATTATTTCACGCTGGATGACAGACCACCAGCATCCATCAAAAACTTCATGAAACGCTGCTGCCTGTTCGGATACATCCTCTCCACTGTCTTACTCAAATACGAGCTCTTTTAGGCCCACTACTGTTGGCAGCCCTCCATGTAAAGTAGGTATCTCTTCTGTGTAAAGGGCTGCAGGCTCAGTCTCCTTGAGCTCGGCAGTTGACTTGACATAATGACTTCAGCCATTCTGTTCAGAGGGGGAGGAGGTAGGTACTTCAAAATAGTGTAAAATATTTATGATTTAAAGGCACTGTACCATATTTTTACTGACTAAAAAAAAAAACAAGACTAGTTAGATGGATAGATTTATTATTTCATAAATAAAGTCATAGATAAGACACTTTTAAACAAAAAAAATAACAAAAAAATCTCCTCATGTTTTTACATTTGCCCTGATTAAAAAACTTAACTTTGTTGAGTATCTCCTTTTGAGAAGCGGTAATTCTAAAAAGCTACAATGACAGCAAAACTATACAATTAAATACATTAAAAAGTGAAGCCAATATTAAAAAAAAAATAGTGAAGCCAAATATCTTAACATGTCTCTTCTCGTAGTAGCAATGCGCGTTGTGATGGTATTTTTGAGCAATAAAAACACCTTTGAAATGAGGAATGATAAGGACACTGCATATATGAAGCCTTCCAGGCAAAGCAATAGCATCTCATGTAGACAATCAGGCGACGTTCCCTCCTCCAAAGCACCTTTTAAAGAATTCACACACATATGACACATATGCAATAATATGAAGCTATGCACTGTACAACGTGCAGTTTCATGTCGGCAGTTTTATATACGTTTATAAAACCAGGTGTGTTTTAGTGTTCATATTTGCTTTAGGAAGGAGGTTCATCATGCCGTGTTTACATTCATGTTATGTCCTGTTTGTTCATTAATATGCTCTGTCCCTATCAAATAAATAAATAAATAAAATAAATTGTGTTCAATAGATCCTACAATTTGTAATATAGTAATAATATAATAATAGTACATTTTTTGGACTGGCTTTGGCCCAGTGCATTAGCTTCCTGCAGAGCCAGTTAACCATCTTAAATGTTGAGATTTCAAACTTGCAATTTCTTAAGGCAAAAAAAAAAATCTATCTAGATTGTACTATATGCAGTATTTTGTATTATTTTGTATATAGTTTGTCCTACGGGCTTTTCTATACTAGACAGTAAGCATGTGAAAAGGGGGTTTAGATTAGGGAAAAACATTCTGTATGTGCTGTGACAGTGCATCCAGGACACATGTACTTAGCACTTGCAATTATCAGTCCATAAGAAGCCCAACTTTTATGTTAAGAAGGTGATCATCGATCAAAAGATAAGTCCTGGTATGTTAATTACATTGACTGTTCTTTGAATGCTTCACTCATGACTGCAGATACAGATGAGTCACATTGTTGTCTGTCATTGGGGTGTTGCCATGTTTTAACCTGTGGCGCTTTGATGGAGCTCACTTTATGCCTCCAGCATATTCAACTGTCACTATAATTTGTTGCATTTTATATCACTGTTTCCCAAGGTCAAATTATTCTTGCAAAAATCCATTCTTGTTTACAAAGATTTCCATGATCTGACCACTCACAAGTGCAGCAGGTCACCAGTGTTGGTCCTACATTACATATACCTGGAGTTCTTTTGTTTTATTCACTATAATCCTTTCTGTCTACATCTCCAAAACTGAAAATGCTCTGTTTTACTTTGTGATGTCATTTAGAGGTAGTTGACAAGTTGACAACCTTTTACCTTCATCCAGTAGAGTTTGGCATTTTCAGAGATGAAATTATTCAAATTATTTTAGTGAAGGTGTATGGAGTATAAAAACATAATGGGTCACTTCCTATATTACCCCATCACAAAGTGCTTTTCATTTGAAAAAAGAACACAGCCTAAATATGCACGATTTGTGTGTTAAACATGTGTGAATGAAACACAATGCCAGGCATGTTTTTGATATGGAAACATAACATAACATAACCTATGTAAATCCTTGTTTTACATTTTGGTCATTGTAAATCAGAATAAAAAGTCCATTGACTTTCTGTTCAAAACTGCAGAACTGACAGGCCCCATCTCTTCTTAGAGAAATTACACTATGGAGTAGAGGGAGGAGCTACGTATTAGGTGAAAACAGGTTTTTTCAGAGCACTCAAGCCTAAAGTGCAGGGCAATACAAGATTACTCAGACATACTGACTCTTTGAAATAAGTTGAAATAAGTATTTTGTGAAGGAACACGATTATAATGTGGTTAAAAACCTGGCCGTACCTGGGAGCAGCTGCTATTATATGAAAGAATGAAAAAGTAGGTTGTATTGATGGCGTGACACGGAAATGTTGCAAAACAGGTTTCAGTCTGAGCTTGACATTGTAGACAGTCTAAGAGACTCTTTCACAAAGCAAAGCAAAGAAGTGCCTACATCACCTCTGCATCTACATTACAGGTTAGAGGGTAAGATAAACATAGTGTAAATGACACATCTGCTCATGTCCTCAAAAATATTTTCAGATGCATTTACATGTCACATGGTACATTGTGTTTGCCACTGCTGAGGCTACATGAGATGGTGATATGAGACACGAGCACTATTAAAGATTTCTCAAACCATTTGATTGTGATTCAACTAAAAAGCTTAGTGTTCTGGTTCACACAAGGGGATGGATGATGATTTGACAATAAGAATTACTATACACAGACCATCATTTTTATTCAGTTATTTGTGGGTAAAAAGGTTAAAATTGTAGGTTTGCAATTCAATTTCAAGCCCATAGAATCTGACTGCTCCTTGACATATTGCTTACAAAGGACTTTACTAGAACTGAAACTCTGTTGGCGTTGTTGATGTTCTTCTATCCGAGTTGGAGGCGAAACCTTTAAACCTGTAGTTCAGTTGGAGTAGAAATATGCCACTGTATTCACCACCTTGCAAGTATCAGCAATATTATCCCTTCTGCAGAATGACATATTTGCCTGTATTAATAATAATCTTTACATGTGCTATTCTTTACATCAGGGATGTCAAACATATGGCTGGGGGCTGGATCCGGCCCTCGGCTGATTTTCTACTTAATTATTTTAATCATATTTTCTATTAAAATATTGGCCATTTTCTGCGCCGCTTAGCATAGCAGCGTCTCCAGGTCTTAACATTTGTGCAGTACATAACTTCTCCGCATCGCATTTCTCCTCAAAAGTTTAATTTATCAGCCACCATTATATGGTTAAATAATGTAGTCTAAATAAAGAGCTGCGGAGCCAATAATTGAGAACACAACGCAGCC
>KN493636.1:5305-20786 GCA_000787155.1 Scartelaos histophorus | reverse complement strand
GTCTCTCTGTACCTGCTGCAGTGATCCTCTTCATCTTGGTCTTAAAATGTTCTTATTAACCCGCGACACATGATCCTGAATTTTTTTTTTTCGCTATTTTTTTAAAAAAAAAAAAAAAAAAAAAAATCCTATTCATAACAGATCCTGGCTCCAGATTCCCTCCTGTAGCCGTTAGCATCATTAGCATTTGAGCGGCGCTGAACGCTTTGTGTAGCTACCATAGTTTTCTTCACATACTGATGATTATGTGTCAGTATTTATTCTCTTTCTCCATTAACATCATGAACACCGTGAAAACTAAAATAAAGACAAACATAGAAAAACAATATTTACTGCGTTCGCCTATACGTCACCAGCGGTAGTTAAGTAGCATTTCTTGAAGTTTCCGTTAAAGTGTTTTCTTTACACCTTTTCTGTCTTTCTCTCTGTCGTCTTTTCCCTTTTCGCGGCTACTCTTTCTATCTGTCCGTACTTCCGGGGCAAAATAAACGGTCACATGAGTCAAAATGTAAATAGTTTCCACAAATAAAAACGAACAACAGTGGTGCTCTGAAATGTATAAATTTCACTTTTGTTTTTAATGCTGAGTTTTGATGGTTTGGGATGAAGGAACAATGTTATACCATGTTGCATAATACCTTTCGTTAGCACTTTTTAGCTGGCTTTGGGGTTAAGATTTGGTGGTGTGATTTGTGCTTGTCTTTATGGATCTACTAGACAAGTTTAATGCTACTGTGGTACATTTTGGAGATTCTGGAAAAGCACCTAAATCTATGTGGAGGTAAACTTTGTAAAAATAAAAGTCCAAATATTATTAAAAAAATAGTAGTTGTTGGCTCAGAATTACCTAAGTGATTTGCCAAACTCTGAATCAATATTCTGGAACTAATTAATACTTTGCAGTAGATGTCATCATTTCCTGGTGGTGTTATGCTAACTAGATGCACTTCTATGTCTGAAGCTCTTTTACTCAAGGTAGGCTTTAATCTGAGCTTTGTTTTAACAGTCCGATTTAGCTAGAAATACCACAGATGAGCTTATTTATGCTGTTAATGAAGCCAATATAACAGTCACAAGCTACAACACTCACTTTTTTGTTGAAAATCAAACTAAACCTAAACAAAACACTTGTATTGGTCACATTTCTCTCCTGAGTTTCAGACTTTTCCGGATGAATACAGAACACCCCAGTATGATGTCACTGCAAAGTATCAAAACCTGATCTAGTACACTCTCACTGTAAAAAAGCTTGGCCCAAATTTAAGATATAAACACTTAAATCTGTCAAAGAATTACTTAAAAGAAGTGAAACTAAAAAGTATCTCTAGACTAGAATGAAGCAGTCTCAGAACTAGTAAATAGATAATAAATCTGAAAACAAGATGAATAACCCGATATAAACTTTAAAATCTTGGCCAGATCAGAGAATTTTGCAATGTGAATCCAATCCAGAATCAGTCCGGTATCGAACTGGTATCAGTCCAGTATTGGTGGATCCCTTCTTTGTGATTCAGTTTACAGTTCAAATCCAACTCTACTCTGGTGTTTACTTCAATGCATATCCAAACACTTCACAATAACTACTGGTACACTTTAATTAGACTAGAAAAGCAGGGTTAGAATTGCACATTCATCTTGTTTTCAGATTTATTATCTACTTACTAGTTCTGAAACTGCTTAATTCTAGCCTAGAGGTAGTTTCAAGTAAAATGATCTTGCCGCATGGACAGACATTTCACTTTTAAATCGTTTTCTGATAGATTTAAGTGTCGATATCTTAAGTTTCGGCTATTTCGCAGTAAAGTTAGGCCAGGACACGTATGTTTTTCAGGATAATAAACGCCCAAAAAGTTTTTATATTAGTCTACATTTTAGCTCTAAAGTTACAATGAGACTTTAAATAGGGGTTTGCATTATTTCACTTAGTTTATTGATTCTAATTAAGGAGTCATTATTCTAAAGTGGTCCCATTGTTTTACTGTGCACCATCTGAGTCTGAATCACTATAATCTGCGACAAGAGATGTATTTCCCCCCAAACTACATTTTTTCTCCACAATATTCAGGTGTCCGTTTTGTTTTTCCTCCTTTTCTTCTCCTTGTCCTCCCGTTCTCCGCTCACAGTCTGCAGCTTCCCTCGTTCCCGTCGCCGTGGTTACGTGTACAGGTTCGTTAGCGGTTCCATCTGTGGCCGTTGCGGTTTGTTTCCGTACGCGTGCTCCATCTGCGCTTTCGTGTTCAGTTCTGTTTGTGGTTGCCGTGGTTACGTTTGCGGGCGTGGCAGTTCTTTTTCGGATGAGCGCCCCGTGAGATGGTCCCAGTGCTTTGGCGACCGCTGCTTCTTTGCCCTGCTGGCCCAGTCTGTGCAGCAGACTGTGGGCAGCGCCTCCTGGAGCCGAAGATGAGGAATTGAACCACGAGCGGCTGGAGATCTCCTGACGTTTGCTCTGCTGTTTGTAATCGTACGCTGAAAATAAAGAAAGAAATTCATATTAGAATGAACTTGGAAGATGTGGGCATTTACATTTTATGGTAGACATAAAAAAGTATTGATGAAAAGTTGAGAACTGGCTTTTAGATTAGACTACTACTACTTCCAATCATCAACCGTATATATGAATGGACATAGCTAACGCGCTAGCCGCCGCGTGACAAATAGGAAGTGCTCCAGGAGGCTCTTCCGGCTCTTTCTCACCCTGGCTCCCATTGACTTACATAGGGATCTTGTCGCCTCTCTCTCTGTAACTGCTGCTGTGGCCTCGTCATTTTGGTCTTATAATGTTCGTATTAACCCGCTCCCGATTTTTTTATTTCGATATTTTGTTCCTAAATCAAGATATGAACATAAATAATGGACCAATCAGATGCCTTCATTCCCTGAGGTCGCTCCCGCTAGCGTTAGCAAAGGGTTTGATTGACAGCCGGTGTGTTTCGTTGCTAAGTAACCCCCTTTCCTCTCTCCCGCCTCTTCCACTGTCGGGGGCGTGGCCCCGTTTGGACAGGTTTGAATGACATTTACATTTATCCAATGACAGCGCGACTTTTCCGGTAGACCGTATATATGAATGGACATAGCTAACGCGCTAGCCGCCGCGTGCCAAATAGGAAGTGCGACAGGAGGCTCTTCCGGCTCCTTCCTTCCGGAGCCATTTAATAAAACTATCATTGGAATGCTGCCATTTTGTTTGTGGATGTAACTGTGTCAGCTGATAGTTCGTCAAGGAGTGCATCTTTACTCAGCTTTAACTTGTTAGACAACTTTTTTTTCAGGTTGTTTTACTTTTTAATTTGTTCTGTTAGTCTTATATATAAATGTAAATATAGCGATAGAGCTTAATTTACAGTTCGTCATGGCTTGTTCGGCATTTCATTTTCCAGTTTTTCCGGGAAGTACAATAAATAAAATAAAGTAATGGTAGTTGATTTATTTGTTAAATAATCTATACGGACGTGTAAATACTTGTTTTGACAAATGTGAAATTCTTGCCCGTCAAGACTAATTTGAGATGAGTAGCTAATCAGGTAGCTCTTCACCGCTCTCCGGTGAGAAGGGCGAGAACTTTTAACGACCTCTATTGTGATTGGCTCTTGTGGTTGCTATGATACTCGTGGTCGGATTTCCAAATTTGGAGCCTGGCTCCAAATCTCCTCCTGTAACCGTTAGCATCGGGAGCCTCATTTAAGCAGCGCTGAATCCTATGGGTGACGTCACACTCGCTTAGTCCACTCCTTTTATACGATCTATGCTTCCAATGCAACTACTACCTCCAAAGCCAAGACGACTTCTACGACTACAGCACAAATACTGATATTTGAAGCTACACCACATATTAAACCCAAGATGCCCTCACAGTCTGGGGTGGCGTAGGTGAGCAGAGCGGCCAGTCTCTTGTCCTCTTCTCTCTCGGGGAGCAGAGGGATGGACAGGTTGGTCCTGGCCCTCACCGCGTTGTCCTTTTCTTCTTGTTCAGCCAAAACCTTCTTCTCCGTCTGAAACAAAACACACAAACATTGAGTATACAAACACCAACAAAGTCACTCCTGGGACATTCAAAGAACAGTGGGTCATAATAGTCTCTGCTCCAGTGATGAGACTTTTATGGAGTCTGAATCTTTTTAACCTTTTCATTTCAAAGAACCATTTAAAAGACTTTTAATATGTATTTCGATAACAGAGGCCAGTGTGAGAACTCATTTTACCTACAAACACTTCACAAAGAAATGTCCAAGGCTCTGTTTAAAATGGTTCAAACAACGCAAGTGTGTTTACCATTTGAAATTATGAACACTCTTAATAAAATAAAAAATAAACGCAATAATTCTAATGATTTAAAACTGTTGTTATGAAGCAAAATACATGTTTCTGTGCCCAAAGCGCTCACTCATGTTGACGATTCTTGTTGGTTCAGCTTTAATCAATGGGAAATCTGACGGGAATGCAAGGATTCTGAGTGAAAAAGATCCCCTGGTGGTCAAAGGGGATGGGAGAGTGTGACGTACCCTGAACTTTTTGCGGAGAGAGCTGTTGAGCTGAAAGTCGTCCTTCCACCCGGCCTGCAGGTCCTGGATCTCAGACAGAGACGGGAGCGCCCTCTTCAGTTTCTCTTTGTCTTTACCACCGTGGTCCAGTTTAAACATGGCATCCGTCTCCAACTTCTCCTTCTCCGAGTGCTCTGAGAAAACGACATCTCCAGGTGAATCCTCTGCTCCACCTGACCCTCTCCTCAGCTCCAACTGACCGTCTCCTCTACTCCTCCTCTGCTCCACCAAACCAAGAATGAACCAGGTCTAAACCAAGTATAAACTGAGACTTAACCAGGTCTAAACAGACTAAACCAAGACTAAACCCAGTCTAGAGTAGTACCAGTGGTGAGGATCTGCTCATTTTCCTCCATGTCCCATCTCTCCTCTTTCCGCTGGGCCCCGCTCACGATCACATAGTCACAGTTCTGAGGGTCTGTTTGCATCTCGATGTAGTTCACACACAGGTGGCATTTCATCCTGAACCTGGACACAGACAAACACACAGAAGAATGTCAGAAATTTCAAATACCCCACATTAGTTTTATAGTGTCCTGTATTGTATTGCCTATAGGCTGTGTAGATGTTTTAAATGTCTTTGAGATATTGAGACAACTCTACCTGCAGGATTTTAGTGTTTAATGTGTGTAATAGAAAAAAAAAACTCAAGGTCTGTTTGTGATGAGGAAACATACACATACATTATACTTGGATCAGAAAATAGCGTAAAATTTTGTACTAATACAAAAACAAGAATATAATTCATTCCAATCTGATCTACCAACAGTTTGGATTGGTCAATGCTCAAATATGTTACCTGTAAATTGGAGTGGTGTAGTAGTTCCCCACTTTCTTCTTCTCGGCATTGTACCGAACCCCTGAAGGAAACAAATACAGATTAGAGAAACAAAATTTAAAAATGTACTTTATAAACTCTCCAATAAACCATCTACTCTATCACAACTGTTTTTTTTTTTAATATTTTACTTCTGTGTGGGGTATTAACTGCTAACACATTTCATATTTAGATCACATCGCATCAACATGTTTTTGAGTCTTCTACCACACATCACATCAGGTTTGCCAAGTTGCACAGTTTTGTATTATGTTTTTGCATATTTATGGAGAATTGTCACGTGGAAGCATAAGTGACGTAGGCTTATGGGCAGGGCCTTGTACAAAATCATACTTCTAACTGAATAGGGCCTGGGAGAGATGCATGTCTGGATGAAAATATAAAACTTTAGGTATGTTTTTGATGAGGGAACATTATTACATGGTAGAAAGCTTAAAAATGCTATCTGGTTTACTGGTTTTCTAGCTTTAGGTTATAAGAGCACAATATCATTGTTTTCCATTTGGACAGTCTGCTACTTGTTTGCCTGGAATGTGGCATTAAACAGCAACAAACTCATCCACCTGGCATTCATTCAACAGACAAAATATGACAAGTCTAATGCCATACTGCAGAACATTCCAGCCAAGGTGATTCCAGGTAATGGGACGCCCCACCAGAAATGTTACTGCACCTTTAAACCTCAAAAGATAAACTCTGAAACTGTTGAGGAGGTCTGACTCACCCATCCCGATGTGGTTCTTGCAGCCGTCACACCAGATGTTGTAGGGCATCTCAAACCTGACAGGGACAAAACACTGTTAGGTTTCACCATAACAGGAACGAGCCCTTCTCGAGGGCACATTTCCACCATATCATTACAGAAAATAAATAAACATTGTAAATAATACACATAAGTAAATACCTCAAAGTGTTTTGCTGCTATCTTATACTACACTGAGTCAAAGTCATGTCAAGATATGTGCAGGTGCCATTGCAGAAGTAACACATTTAAGTAGTAAACAGAGACGCACCAATCTAGTTTTTTTCCATTACGATAGCGATTCAGATTCTATAGTTTTAAGGATCTGCTGTTATCCGTCGATGTAAGATACTGATACTAGCATTAATTTCCTTTCAACAAAAATTAAATCATACAAAACAGTTCCAGATGTGTTATTGAGATGGCATTTATTTCTCACAAAACTACAGAACAACTTTGTGTAAATAAATGTTCAAAGACTAATAATAGACTTTCTGAGCCAACAACGACCAGTAAATAACCTTATGATATCAGTTCATATGTCTGAATCGATATGAGGAAGACGATATCAACATTTTTCAGTATTGGATCAGTGCATCCCTAGTAATAATATTGTCTGCCTTTCATTATTGTGTTGTAGGGTTGTCAAAATAAGAGATTTATAATAAAACTATTGAAACTAGATATTTATTTGAGAACATATCAGTACTAAAAACTGACAGAAATGAACCTTTCCTGAATAGCTTAAAAAAATCTTGAGTTGTAATGGTACAAGAGCACATAAAGTAGTATATGCCCATGGACTACTACGGAACATACCTGGACCATTGAGGGATTACACAATCATAAGGCCACCAGGAAGTGGAAGGTCAATCATTTAATGTTGAAAATGACCAGTTTAGTCTAATCATTTTAATAATAACAATGAAGTAAATGAACTATATCAACACATAAAATACATTCACAACACGATATATATAAAATGAAAACAATAAAAAAAATTATGTGACTAAAATTATGAATTGATCCCAATATTGTAAATTATTTCAAAATATTGTCCTGTCTCGTTCTCATGTCATCTCATGAAAATTCTTTCTCGTCAGAACCCTAGTATTGAGTATTGAGTCTATTCCTTAATATTGAAATCAACTTTGAAATTTTAGTGTTGTGAATACTAGATAAGGTAAGTAAGGCTAAAATATATCTTAAAATACCTGATAATGAGGATGCCCTGGGACAGCTTCCTGGCTCTTTCTCGAAGAGCATGGGTTTTGTGGTAGCCATTGAGAGACCCATGCTAATGAAGAGAAAAAAAAGGTGTCAAGGATTTTATTAAATCTGGATTTATTAAAAATGAAAAAATATGAATGAACCAACCTTGGCAGGATCGAAATCTGGAGGATAGTACTTGTTTGTTCCTTTCCTTTCACCCTGTAAACAGAGTTGCAGGTTAAAGCTGTTTATCAAACAGAACAAATAGATACGTTGCAGATGATGTTATCAATATTCCCTGAGGATGTGTGGTGATAACTGGAGGCACTGGTCTGTTTGACCTGTTACTCAATTTACACTTTATTCTGAGCACAATCTGACCAGAAAGAACCGAGTTAGATGAAACTACACATAAAATGACACAAGCTCACACCTATTTTGTTGAAAATCAAACTCCGTATTGAATAGAGGCTACTAAAAATGTGCTATCTAAATCCAGTTTGTATATTTTCTTCAGTTTTCAGACTATTTTAAAACTTTTTTGGCATTGTTTGCTAATGTCTGCACTGTGTCACCACGGGAACTGCTGAACATTCCACCATACCATAAGCATACTTGTAGAACACCCCCAATGTGATGTCACTGCAAAGTATCAATTAACTTGTGAACAATCCATCTCTCATGACCACCACGCTTACCATTGTGACGCCTAGACGTTGTCAGTGGAGCAGGACTTTTATAGCAATTTGAATCTGAAAGCACAAAGGAAAACAGCTTGTTAATAATAACAGTACCAGGACCGTGAATTTGGTCCATGTTTCTAAATATAAGTTACATGCGTCAGGATATTTTTAGTATAAAGTGGAGGTATTGTTTTGGCCAAATTATAATTATAAAAGATACACTGAGGGATTATAATGAACAATATATACATTAGAAATATATAAGAATGTGCATTAGATTTTAGGTGCCAAAATTAGATGTTGCTAAAACGTTTTCCAGGCAGCAGAACCAGGTAGCTTGAAAAGCTAAGGTAAGTTAGGCCAAAAACATCACTAGAAACGGCCTGCGATTTCGACATGAAATGGCAAAAGCAATGTTCGAAAGTGTGCACGTACATTTCCAGTAATTTATGCGTAGTAATGCTGATTTAATTTAATTTAATTTAAGAAAAACCTACCTTAGCTCGCGAACAAGCTACAAATCACCAAAACATCTGAGAGCCATACGTCACATCCGGTTGCTTCGTTACGCTACCGGAAATGGGTCGAAAGAAAAAAGTCAGATTATTATTATTATTTTTATTTATTTATTTATTTATTTTCCCCATTTTTTCTATTAAACTATGGTCGGAAAAATATTTTAATTGGGTTTGTGGTCTAAATAGTAAACACGCATTTTTTATTCAGACTCACACTCAGACTTGTTTATTTGACAAAACTGAAATTATGAAATTTATGCCAATATTGCAAATTATTTCAAAATCTTGTCCTGTCTCGTTCTCATGTCATGTATTTTATTTTTTATGAGCCAACTTTGTAGTTTCACTGCTGCAAAGCGATTACAACTAACTCATTATTTGGTTCCCCAAGGGAGTTAAAAGACATTACATTTTTAAAAGAATTCGGGAAAAAAAGAAAATAAAATGATTAGAACTTCCCCCTAGAGTGAAGGAGATACAATGAATCCTGAAAACAAAATTCGTATTTGAAACAAAAATGTATGTTTTGTGACACAGGGGAGCAGGACTTGGACCATTTTTTTCTTTTTTTTTTCTTTTTAATGAGCTTAATTTATGCCTTTGAAATAGCTCCTTTTATATGTGAATATGTTTTTATTCTCTGCTGTGTTTTTAATGCACATATTTTATTTTCATGTGAACTGTATACATTTATAAAGTGCCGTATTTGTTTGTAAAATTTGCAATTAAATAAACTAAATAAAATGTTTTGCTAAATTTATATAATTAGACATTAAATCCGGATTAAGTAACGCTTTAACCACTTAAAGTAAATTTTACGTACTATTTTGTGTGATACCAAATTCATTAAAACACCGGAAGTGACGTGCATACATTTCAGGAAGTGTCGCTGTCATGAAAACTGGATTTACAACGTGGTGTTTTGTACTTGGGACAAATATCAGTGGATTTTGACGAATTTTGGTGGGAAGATGGAGGCAAAGAAGGAGAAACATAAGCGGTTTATCTGCTCTTTTCATGGTTGTGTCGCTGCGTACAACAAACAATGGAAATTAGATGCACATTTATGTAAACACACGGGAATGAAGCCGCACACGTGTGAACACCAGAGCTGCGGTAAGGACGCACAACACGAGGCTGATCGTAGATAAAGGGGGGGCATGGAGGGACTCGGAGGGACTCGGGAAATGTACATCTGCACGGTATAACTTTTCTAGTGTAACCTGACTCTCTGCAAGTTAGATCTAGCTAAACATGTAGACCCTTGACTAGAAAATTGCACCTGGAGCTCAGACATTATTGATAACACTTGGGGTGACCAGGCGCCCGTTTTACCTGGGACATTCCCAGTTTTGAGGGCTGTGTCCCCTGTTCCAACAGATTTATCCAAAACCAGAGATTTGTTCCAGTTTTATACAAGAAATGTCCCAGATGTCCCTATATTTGAAACGGGTCTATCACATTTTTTAGTAATCATATCCTCGCCAACAGTAAAGAGGAGCATAACTTATCATTTGTTTTGCCATAATACAGAAAACAGTGTTTGCAAATGACAATAAAGAAAATAAAATGCAGCTTATGACTGATGTGAGAATGCACAATGTTACACACTCTTTTCACAATTTTATTTATACCAACCATACCAACCCGGGTGTGTTCCAGTTTGGAATTTTGAAAATCTCATATTAACACTGATATTTTTTATCAAGCGTGATCACTGACTGTATGAGTGTAATGTTGCTGTAACTTGAGCTGTCTTTCATCATCACCTTCTAAGTTGGTCGCAGGAATTCTGCAGCTCTTATGGTGTTTGTCCATGCTTGCTTTGCATACAACACAGGTGCTGTTTTGTATGCAATGTCATATGTTTGGCCACACTCCTGACACATGTCCCTGATGTTAGTGTCTATCCAACTGAGGTATGAGTTCAACTGTATCCTGAACACAGCTGAGCCAAAGTGCACCTGGCCCTGTTGTAAACTCTTATATAATTACCTCTTAGTACCAATAAGGTTAAGGTAAATTTTACTGTCCCTATTGGGAAATTCATTCTCTGCATTTGACCCATCCTTCAGTGCCACTGGGTCAAAGCAGTCAATACAAGTGTTCATGTTACAGTAGGTGTTTGATGTTGAACAAAAAGGTGAGAGTGACTAACTGAAAACTGTTGCTGAGCTTGGGACAGTAATTTGATGCCAGAGAGACATTTTAACCAAACAAATCAGCGAGTCTATCTTAAGTAACATGGCTTCAGACTAAGCAGGGCCGGGCCTGGTTAGTACTTGGATGAGAGACCACTGGGAATTCCAGGTGCCGCAGTGGGGCGCCATTTGAGGTGCCGCAGTGGGGCCCCAGTTGCAAAAAGAACTGTTGTTGTGGCCTTAGGCAAGGCACTTCACCCACATTGCCTAGTATGGAAGTGGTTTGTGCGTGAGTGATGGTGGTGGTCGGAGGGGCCGACGGCGCAGATTGGCAGCCTGGCTTCTGTCAGTCTGCCCCAGGGCAGCTGTGGCTGCAATAGCAGCTTATCACCACTGAGTGTGGAGTGAATGAAGAATGAAGTGTAAAGCGCTTTGGGTGTCTTGAAAGGCGCCATATAAATGCAAGGATTATTATTATTATAGAGTTGGGTGATATGATATTGTACCACGGTATTGAAAAAGTGTGTCACCTTCAGTACCGTCTGCAAAAAATAAAAATTAAAAATCCCCTCTAGAATATGCAAAGTTTTGTTTAACACAGCCAGTAATTAACTTCTCGGCATTTGACAGATATTTAACCTTTATTTTGCTGTTAAAATGAGTTTCTTTTCATTTAAATAAACAACTACTCAAGTCCACAAAATCTGAAAACGTATAAGCACTGGTCGCTTGTGACTGACAAATAAGTGTCCATCCTGTGCATCTGGCACAAAATGAAGCATGGCTTCAAATAATACATAGTGAGATGTCTTTTTTTCCTCCAGGTGCATTTGATGTTTTAAATGAAAAGCCAAACTACCCCATTAATATCAGTTTGATTTGTCTCCTTGCATGTTTATGGTATTGCTTCCTCACTGTAAATGTGCACATGCACATTTACTTGTGGTTTAGAGTTTCAGATGCTAATAAAGAAAAAAAGAAAAGCAAGATGTCAGTGGGCAGGAGCAGACAGGTGATAGAATAGACAGGTGAGGGGATAGAGACTCGAGGCTTGTTGGTATAAGTATTCTGCATTGATATTCACACAATTCTTTTAATAAATGAGCATTATTTGATCATTATTACAAACACTGTGCATGTTCTGTTTTCGGAAAAATCAAAATTGAATGCAGATTTGCCTTATTTAGATGGTCGGCTGATAATACAGTCTATCATGGTATAATTAGGGGACGATATGATGATATTAAAAATCAATATGGCCCAACACTACCACGTTATCAGCTGCAAAGTATCAGTTCTTATTATTCCTACATATCCCTAAGCCTTTCCCCCTGATTTCTCTTTTGTTTACATCTCCAGGTAAGTCCTTCACCAGTCCGTACCATTTGGCACGTCATGAGTTAATCCACAGTGGAGATAAGCCGTTCCCTTGCACCGAGGAGGGCTGCAGCCAAGCCTTTACCACCAACTCCAACCGCCTCCGCCACATCGACCGCTTCCACCGCGATACTCAGGGGCCGAAAATGTACGTGTGCAAGTTTGAGGACTGTGGACTCTCATTCAAGAAGAACAAACAGCTCAAGTCCCACATGTGTGAACAACATGAGAAACTACCGCCGTATCAGTGCACTTTCCAAGGTAAATTTGTCAGATATATTGTTACCGTTTGTTGGGTTCATGGAACTTCATGGTATTCTAA
Source organism: Scartelaos histophorus (assembly GCA_000787155.1). NCBI lineage: Eukaryota > Metazoa > Chordata > Actinopteri > Gobiiformes > Gobiidae > Scartelaos > Scartelaos histophorus. The sequence continues at coordinate 8,415 of KN493636.1, read as the reverse complement.
GCTGCACATACTTTAAAGGGCTCATATTGCACTATTGTTGTGTTTAGTTTCATTCACATACACACAAATCCTGCATATTTAGGCTGTAAAAGTATGGTTTTGTTTTAAAATGTCTGCGCTGTGTGTTAAAAGTGCTGTAATTGTGATCTTCTGTGTTAAGGTTGTACAATGAGGTTCTCCTTCCCGAGTAAGCTGAAACGCCATGAGAAGGTGCACAGAGGATACCCATGTGCGGAGGAGGGCTGTGCATTTGTGGGGAAGACGTGGACCGAGTTTACGGCTCACAGGAGGGGGCAGCATCGTACGCGTTTCAGCTGCGAGGAGTGTTCTAGGACCTTCAAAGACCAGTTCTGTCTGAAGCAGCACCAGCGCGTCCACAGTGACACGCGCCTGGTGCTCAAATGTCCTCGAGGAGACTGCGACCGCACCTTCACCACCGCCTTTAACCTCCAGAGCCATATATGGTCTTTCCACGAGGAGCTCCGCCCCTTCACCTGTCCTCACCCGGGCTGTGGCCGCAGCTTCGCCATGAAGCAGAGTCTGATGGTGAGTTTAAACTTTTACATGTTTAAGACGGTACAATGTGCTGCTGGAATCATTCATTCAACTGCTATTTGTTTTTTTAATTAAATAGCATTTAACTGGATTCATGAACAATGGTTTCTAGATAAATATTAAGGCAGAAATCAGAATGAAGGAAAAAAAAAAGTTTAGGTACCACTATCAAAATCCAGGTAGAAGTATTCAAATCCAGGTAGATACACCCAAAAATGTCCAAGTTCCCCCAGCCCTATGAACCATGCCCATAGTAACAGTGTATCACAGTGTGTACAGTAACATTTGATCATGTTTTTTTTATTACAAAATAAGTACATGTGGCATTTTACAATAGCCATGCAAAAACTTCATCCACGAGATTTTATTTATTCATAAGATTTCTCTTTGTAGCGTCACGGAGTCATGCACGACCCTGAGAGGAAAAAGATCCGGAAGCCTCCAAATAAGCGCTCTCTGGCCTCCAGACTGAGCGGGTTCAAGGATCCAAAGATCTCCAAGAAAACCAGTCTAAATCCAGTCCAGAATGGGCCTTCTACTAGTCGCGGTTTAGATCCTGGTCTAGATCCTGGTCTAAATCCTGGTCCAGTTCACACAGCAGTCCAATCTCACACTAAGAATCCAAGCCTTGTTCCAAACCCTGTCCCAAATCCCGATCCAAGTCCCAGTCCAAATCCAGTGCAGAATCCTCGTCCAGTACAGACTTTGGTTGAGACCCCAGTTCTTTCTCAAAACAAGGAATTTATTTTTGTTTCGAATTATGGACTAAACCCTTCAGTCCAGTCTCCGGCCCCGGATCCTAGTCCTGGTCTGGTCCAAGACTCAGTGGAGCTGGTCTCTCTCCTGCAGGACACCTCTTTACTGTGTGAGACTCATGTGGCTAACAGCCTCAGCGCCTCTGTAACTGTCTGAACTCAAAACAGGACTTTCATTTTAACATCTCCAAGAATAATGGATCATTTTATGTTGCACGTTTGTGAGAACACACTCATGTTTCTGTAAATGAAGGATTCTTGATTATCCTCTCACAGCAGGATGGATTCTTGCTTTGTGAAACTCTCGAGTCCCTGTTGGCAGTCGCCTTCTGTGAGGTTTAAACCGGCCCAGCAGCAGTGAGGTTTGTGTGGAGGCCAAAGTGCCCAAACAAACCAAAAAAAAAAACATGGTGGCGCTGACAAATGTATTTGAGCCTTATTTATGAAAAATATAAATATTTAAAATCTGTAACGATGTATGAAAACATTTAAAACTGTGAAGAAAGTAAAATGATAAAATTATGTGTGTGTGTGTGTGTGTTTTTTTTAACTTGTTTTAGATGGATAGAAATTCATGTTTCGGCCTCCACAGTGATACATGTTATTATTATTAACAACAGTAATTCTATTTCTAGTGATGTGTTGTACAGGTGTGGTACAGGCTCAGAGTGTGTCCATGGAGCAGGACAACAGTCTCTCCCCATAGGTGCTCTCCTGTCCGGTGTTGGTGCTCTGCAGGGGGTGATGGGGCTTCTCCAGGATGGACAGGAGTTTGTTTTGGGTCTTGCCAAGTTCTGCCACTGATCATTTCTCTCAGTGACAAGGTCCATGCTCCTGCTGTGTTTATCCAACCACATCACAACATCTGGGAGGGCATCTGACACACCACATCTTCATTTTTCACACATCTTCATCTTGACTAGAGTCGTCTGACCTGCCCCCTTTCTAACACTACAGGGATACAGGAGGATGGGAGGGCATCTGATACACACAGGGTACTACTTCCACCACTACTGCGACTTTTCACCAGTGTTATCCAAGGCTTCTCCCGAGTTCAGATTTGATATCGGAATATATTTGATCATATTTTGAGTGAAAGAGCAGTGGACATTATTAGTGAGTTTAATGTAAAGACTGGGAGTATTTAAGCAAGTATTCTCAGCAAAATACAACGTAAGGAAAAAAAAACTATAGCCTATAGTTCTGACATGTCCCTGTGTGCCAGATGCCCTCCCTCCTAATAATAGTAACATTACTTCAAAATAATATTATTCAGATACTATTTGATTTATAAGTTTGAAGTTAATGTAATTTTAGGGAGAAAACATAAAATAATGAACAAAATCTGGCATTTTCAAAGGATAAACACTAAATCATATGTGAAGGTGAAATGTTTAAATCCGTATTTGTCATATCGACACCTTCCTAAAATAATCGCATAAGTCATTTTTTCAGGTTTTTCAGGAAACACAAAAAACTCCCCCCAAAATTGAAATTATTGCATTTTTTTGCGATAAGTGACTTAAGCTTATTTTAGGAAGGCGACGATATAAAGCTTTTGTCACTTGTACTTGAAATGGGAAGAGGTACTGCAACTTTTACTCAAGTGAGAGTACTGTTACTTCAATCAGAAATATTATTTAAGTATGCTGCTACTCTGAAAAGTACAATGTCCTTAAAAAGTCTAATTAAATTCCATTCACATCGCAGTGGAGTGTCATGGGGAGTTCCAGTGAAAGTAGAGCAGTTCTCAGATGATTCTCCTGACTGAAGCTCTGGTTTGGATCCTGGACTGGTTCA